>JBCFYV010001941.1:0-57189 GCA_039000515.1 Timema cristinae | reverse complement strand
GTGATTATGTAGGTTGAAAATGAGGATAGCTATTTATTATTATAAGAAATTCACACGCTATATTTAATATATAACATCCACAGATGCCTCTAGCGTAAGTAATAGAATCACAATATAGTAGTAACAAAACGGCCGCCCCCTTGCAAACCAAAGTATCTGAAGTAGAATGGTTTTGACTAAGGGCGCGTAGCTACCTTAGTGAGAGAAGAGATGTTCAAACAAATCTTTAGGTTAAGCCAGCACATATTTTCTGATGGTGTAATTGGTGCAACTCTAGAAAAATGACACCCAGCTCAACGTGCCGACCGCTTTACGGACCGAGCCTTAATGAAGTTAAATCATCTAATCGGAGCTATAGAAGTTCTTAGTTGCCTTGACAAACCCTTATATAATCTAAGTAACCAAATTGGTTTTATGAAAAGTTAAAAAAAAAAAAAAAGTTTCTTACCACTATAAAATAGTTTAGGCCCAAATTATCTTCATCAGCCCTTGGGGAGAGTTTATAATACTTTTTCGATATAATATACGTAACTCGTCTGAGATATCTACATTGATTCAGACAGTTCAAGTTGGAGTTTATATAAAATGTCCCCCGCGTTTGCGGCATGGGGGAGGGTAAATACTCGCTTGAAACAAACTCTGTACACGCGTCTGGGGCTCGAACACCAGAATATAAGCCAGACCAAACGAGGGCAGCGCCGTAGGTAGAGAATAGATTCGGGTATACTACAAACTCAACTCATCTTATCTAAACAAGTTTTGACACGTAAACTTCTATTAATACCTGAACTGATAAAACCAATATATATATATGATATATTTTTTTTTTTTTTTTTTAAAGAATAAGGAGCTATATATCTTTTTATAATACTCATATATAGCTAGAATACCCCCAACTTATTGTCAACGGCCATACCATGCTGAAAACACCGGTTCTCGTCCGATCACCGAAGTTAAGCAGCATCGGGCGTGGTCAGTACTTGGATGGGTGACCGCTTGGGAACACCACGTGTCGTTGACATATTATTTTGAAAATATTATTCAACAATGTATTAATTTTGGTTGTGTATAATTCATCTCTCGCCCAATAGCATGTGTTAATTATATTCAAATGATTGTTTCAAACAGTTTCTCTCTCTAATATATATAATAATAAAAAAATTCAAGACTATATGTTGACATTTACATTATTGTTTGTATAACGTTTAGTTGAGGGCCTTGAAACCCGGTACTAGCCGTGATATGTGTGTGTTTTTGTTCGCCAGCGTGGTGTGTTATAAATAAAATTTATGAACTGTGTGCAGCTTTTCAAAAATGTCGTTGAGACACTGTATATGCGACGTGGTAGCCGGTAATGTTAATAATAACAAATATAACAAACATAATAAATATTTTCAAATCACCCACCAAACATTCGTATATAGCTTAGGGAGACATATCTATTCGCCAACGGCCATACCATGTTGAACACACCGGTTCTCGTCCGATCACCGAAGTTAAACAACATTGGGCGTGGGCAGTACATGGTTGGGTGACCGCCTTGGAATACCGCGTGTCGTTGGCGTATTGTTTTACCTGAAAAAAATATTTTATGTGTATATAGGTAAAAAGCATCTATCAACCTTCCAAGTTATGAAAACTGATTGATTGTTTAGTTGGTTTATAAAAAGAACCAAGTGGCTCATAAACATCCTAGTAGGCCTAGATGCGGTTGCCAATAAAATTAATAGATTAAATAAATTGATGTTTGGGTGGATTTTTACATTTAGATAAACGTTTTTACAATGCAAAGATGTTATTAGTGACATTTCATTTTAAATACTTATGCGATTGATATCTATAATATAACTGGTGAGACACCTGTGGCTGAAATTTTCAAGCTATCGGCTGCATACCATTGTGTAAGAGAGAAGGAAACTTTCGGGTAACTCTTTCTCGCCTACACCCATACAAGTAAATTTGGCATTTTGACATCGTTCATTAATTTGATTGAATATATTAGGTACAGTAAAGTGTGATTAGTTAAATGAAATAAATGTGTCAGTAAAAGCTTTGGGAGCATAACAAAGTTTGAAACTGGTGAGTTTTTTTTCTTAAATAAATTAATGTAGGCTAATATATACGATGATTTTTGAAGGAAGCTTTTTTGGAATGCTTTATCTCGTACCAGAATCTTATCCTACACTTGAGATTATGTAGGAAGGAAATTTCTACTTCCACTCTAAATGACCGTTTATCCTACCAAATACTAATGTATGATAGTATTCTGGTACGAAATGAAGCCTTACAGATTGTGATTCCTACTAAAATCAGGGTTTAGTAGATACCGTACTTCTTACAAGCCTATAACTCAAATTATCGTTTGAACGTATGGCAACTACACAAAGTTTGTCACTCAAACAAATGTAATAAGGTTTAAGATACTTTATTCATTATATCTATCGAACTTTCAATATAATATAGTTTTTAAAAACCAATATATAAGCTAATAGCCAAATTTAAATATAAGTGTAGTCTTAGCAGACAGTAAACAGCATGGATGATATTTATTCATAAGATATATGTTTTCACACAAGAACATTGAAAGTAACCGTTAAATTTGTCACTCACTCACACACACACACACACACACACACACACACACACACACACACACATGTAAATATGTTTGAATTTTCTCTACTCTTCTTCCAACCAAAGAGAGAGAACTAGCTTATGAAATTAAAAACACATTTTGTTTTTGTTAGAACATAATTTATTTTCTCAAGTCAATTTATGTTACGGTGGAAGCTTGGATATTATTTTTTGTTTTTTTGCTCTCCTGTGGCAAGTGTTTAGGCTGTGTTTGTCCACGTTGCATAATTTTATCCTCGATGCTCATATGTTCTGAGTCAAGGCATTCGTGAACGCCTTATTAATTCGTTGTAAATAAAGTTTTTGCGAGTAGCTTGCGGGAATATGCGGGTAGTGAAGTGTTTGTTGACTACATTAAGTAAAGTGTTTTTGTGTGTGTGTTAGTGCGCGAGTGCTTCGCCTTGTTGAGTGAATAATTAATTATCAGCGATCGTGAATACAAGAGGAGTTCTAGGATCTATTCTTGAACATCAACCCTGCAAATAACAGGAATTCCATACTTATCGAGAGGTAACCTCCACGTGTTCACAATTTTAATCCTATTCAGAGTTCGAGGGGAGTGTGGGAAGTATTTTCCAGCGTGGCTGCATGCGTGTGATAGTGCATTCATAATAATAATAATAATAATAATAATAATAATAATAATAATAATAATTAATTAATATCATCATCATCGGTGTATGGTACCTAAGGTGTCCATTTTCTTATAACACAAATACGGGACACTATCTTGTCAATGACTAGTGATAAGTTTAGAAATCGGGTATTTCCAACGCCCAACGGCTAAATTCCAAGAACTCAGGGCAGTCCACAACCGAAAATATCCTACAATTGCTATGTTTTAATAAACTCTGAAAGAGTAATATTGTAAAATACCTAAGTTTCAATGATTAACATCATGCAATTTCAAAAATATGGGACATTTACGGAAAACATACGCGTTATTTTTCTCCCGGGTATGTAAAAAAAGGTGGTTGAGACTCTCAAAGTAAAATTAAATATGGGATGGGATTGGAGGGAACGTTAATAGTGGTTTAGGACAGCGTTGCCATTTCTCAAGTTCCCTGCGATCAGGGGTTAGCGATATTAGAAATATATTAAATACACTTATATTTTGTCCTGGGAGTAGGTGTGTGTCAAAGCAGGAAGTAATTTAAGCTAACCCCATCCCTCCCAACTATTTTATATAAATAAATAGGCGGTATACCCACAGTTTGCGTGTAGAGAGAATGTGAAAACATTTAAGAAAAACCACGCTCAAATTCTATAGTTCGGCAGTAATGTTTATTGGAAGAGAGTAGTTGTGACAAAGAAAACCCTCCCCTTTGATTATAATTAATTAGAGTAACAAAATATCTATTATTTACTCTTAATCTGTTGATTTACGTATAGTTGTGCCAACATTGTATTTATTTATTTTCACTTCCCAAATAAAATAACTTTGAGCTTTATTTAACATGGTAAAAACTCAAAAAGATGATTAGAATTTTAAAATATACATACAGTTTGGTCCTACGATTCATTAAAGTATTTATTTCTCTTTGCCATTTCCTATTACTAAAGCTCTCATCCATACGTCCGAGGTTCGAATCTCGATCGGGTGAACTGGGGGTGGTTTTTTCTAAATGGTTTTCCACTCTCCCTCCACGCAAATTCGGGTTCACTTCCTCTAATTCAACCTTCCCGATTCCTAATCCATTAACGTAATTAGTACTTAAAGCGTATAACCCGAACGGGTAGTAAGACGCGGTGCTAAGTATAAGTATCATCCATACGTCACTATTCTAGCAATATGCCTAGCTCTAAATTGTATCACCTCTTTGGTGTGTATTTGGAAAGTTGTTTTGTTTTTTTTTTGTTTATTGTTTTTTTTTTTTTGAAGAATTGAAGGGGACGATAAGTTTTTAGTTTTGGTCTTCTTTTGGCGTCGGTTTAAAAATATAATAAAGCTGGAATGTTTAAGTTCCCAATCAAGAGACAAAAAGGGACACTGTGTTGCAAGTTATTAAAACTTTGAACTATAAACGTTTTACCCAAGAGTGTAAAATTTAACTTGGAGAAGAAGAGAGAAGATTATACATATCTTTAATCAAATATAGCGATATGTAGCTTTCAACTACAGAATGACTATGGTGAGAAGTTTCCATCTTTTTGTTTTGTTTTGTTCAAGAAAATTATGTTACCTTAGTAATGTAAATTAACGGAGCTCCATAGGCAGGATTTGATATGAGTAATATTCAGAATACATAAATAACCAAACAAATAAATTAATTTTTTTTAAATTTCATAACCTTGTAATTTGTTTCCATTACAATATAAGATAAACTTTAAATATAAGTGCCTACCTAAATCCAGAGGTCCCGAGATTAAGTTCCTCGTGCAACTGAGCTAGATAAAATAAACGATTTTTTTTAATAAAAAACTTTAGGAGAATTATATATATATATATTTAATAAAATAAGTAAAGTAGGTTTTTTTCTTTATCCATGTTCTCTTTTTCACATAGTAGTAGTAGTAGTAGTAGTAGTAGTAGTAGTAGTAGTAGTAGTAGTAATAATAATAGAAGTAGTAGTTGTAGTAGTAGTAGTTGTTGTTGTTGTTGTTCTAGTAGTAGTATTAGTATTAGTTGTTCTAGTAGTTGTAGTTCTAGTAGTAGTTATAGTAGTAGTAGTTGTAGTAATAGTAGTAGTAGTTGTTGTAGTAGTAGTTATAGTAGTAGTATTAGTATTAGTTGTTCTAGTAGTTGTAGTTCTAGTAGTAGTTATAGTAGTAGTTGTAGTAGTTCTAGTAGTAGTAGTTATAGTAGTAGTAGTACTAGTATTAGTAGTTGTTGTAGTAGTATTAGTATTAGTTGTTCTAGTAGTTGTTGTAGTAGTATTAGTATTAGTTGTTCTAGTAGTTGTTGTTGTAGTAGTAGTAGTAGTTGTTGTAGTAGTATTAGTATTAGTTGTAGTAATAGTTGTAGTAGTTCTAGTAGTAGTAGTAGTATTAGTTGTTCTAGTAGTTGTAGTTCTAGTAGTAGTTATAGTAGTAGTTGTAGTAGTTCTAGTTCTAGTAGTAGTTATAGTAGTAGTTGTAGTAGTTCTAGTAGTAGTAGTTATAGTAGTAGTAGTACTAGTATTAGTAGTTGTTGTAGTAGTATTAGTATTAGTTGTTCTAGTAGTTGTTGTAGTAGTATTAGTATTAGTTGTTCTAGTAGTTGTTGTTGTAGTAGTAGTAGTAGTAGTAGTAGTTGTTGTAGTAGTATTAGTATTAGTTGTAGTAATAGTTGTAGTAGTTCTAGTAGTAGTAGTAGTATTAGTTGTTCTAGTAGTTGTAGTTCTAGTAGTAGTTATAGTAGTAGTTGTAGTAGTTCTAGTAGTAGTATTAGTATTAGTTGTTCTAGTAGTTGTAGTTCCAGTAGTAGTTATAGTAGTAGTAGTAGTAATAGTAGTAGTAGTTGTAGTAGTAGTTATAGTAGTAGTAGTTGTAGTAATAGTAGTAGTAGTTGTTGTAGTAGTAGTTATAGTAGTAGTATTAGTATTAGTTGTTCTAGTAGTTGTAGTTCTAGTAGTAGTTATAGTAGTAGTTGTAGTAATAGTTGTAGTAGTTGTAGTAGTTCTAGTAGTAGTATTAGTATTAGTTGTTCTAGTAGTTGTAGTTCTAGTAGTAGTTATAGTAGTAGTAATAGTAGTAATAGTAGTAGTTGTAGTAGTAGTTATAGTAGTAGTAGTTGTTGTAGTTGTTGTAGTAGTAGTTATAGTAGTAGTATTAGTATTAGTTGTTCTAGTAGTTGTAGTTCTAGTAGTAGTTATAGTAGTAGTTGTAGTAATAGTTGTAGTAGTAGTTGTAGTAGTTATAGTAGTACACCTAATTTCATTGCTGAGGAACTGCATGCTTACTATTGAGCAACAGCGTTGTCATTATTTTGTTTTCCGTGATCAGTCTTCCTTCGAATGTATATCAAATTTGGCAATGCTGGGCTGACGTTGTCAGTACTTGGTGCTTCTTCCTCCAACACAGTCGTAAAGTTACAGTAGTCTGAGTCTCGTGTTCCTAATAGCTAGCTCAAAAACATTGACTAAATAAACACATATTTTATAAGTACTCTGTGTAGAATAATGTGTTATTGATCACGTTAAGATTTGGTGTGTATCTGTATGTGTTGGTTGCGTGTTTTGTATTTTTACCGTAAGGTTGTGGAACTATAGTTGTACGTGCATATTAATATATTTATTTGAATAATAGTGTATTGTTAACAATTAAGATATAACAAACATTATGGAATCTCCGGCTTGTTACAAACAATTACATTCCAAGAGGAAAATATTAAGTAGTAAAGAAATGGCAATGGTGTTAAGAGTCTACAACTATTTTCGTTAAGACGGAACTTGTTCGGTAACTCAAGCAGCAATGGCAACTGCAGAAGCTACAGGTGTATCTTATAAGTTAGTAATCTCTATTAAACAAGAATTCAAAACTAAGGGAAAGTTATTGACACCAATCAAAAGAAATAACTCTACTCAAATGAAGCGTTTGGATAAATATGGGCTTATAGAAAAAACTGCATGACAGTGTCGTGATAAATTTGAAGGACAGCTCCTCTAGCTCTGAAGATGATGATAGTGATGCTGATCTAGGAGTGGTACCGTTACCTGATTAAGAACAAGTAAGAATGTAATTTATAGCATTTATTATAAAATGCATGTTGTAATATATTTGTTTGTATATTAATTATGAGGAAAAAAGCTTTATACATAAAATATTTTAAGCATAATTACGGAGGGAATAGAGAAACGTTAATAAACTTCAATCTTGAAAAAATTACGATTGTGGAAAGAGTTAATGTTTCTAGAAAAGGCTGTACACCGATAGGAAATGCTTTTGCCTGTCAATTGAACCCCCCAACCACCCCATGCCGCATTGTTTACAATGAGGGATTTCCAAGTAAACCCTCCCCCTCACATTCCAACAACAGAAAGCTAGAAAATTTGGCAACCGGTAACAGAGAGAGAGAGCGCGAAGATAAATCTTTTCTCCATAAGACATGCAGTTCCCTCAGCTATGAAATTAGGTGTAGTAGTATTTATAGTAGTAGTAGTAGTAGTAGTACTAGTATTAGTAGTTGTTGTATTAGTTCCAGTAGTAGTTATAGTAGTAGTAGTAGTAGTATTAGTATTAGTTGTTCTAGTAGTAGTAGTAGTAGTAGTTGTTCTAGTAGTAGTTATAGTAATAGTTGTAGTAGTTATAGTAGTAGTAGTTGTAGTAGTAGTTATAGTAGTAGTATTAGTATTAGTTGTTCTAGTAGTTGTAGTTCTAGTAGTAGTTGTAGTAATAGTTGTAGTAATAGTTGTAGTAGTAGTTGTAGTAGTTATAGTAGTAGTAGTAGTACTACTAGTATTAGTAGTTGTTGTAGTAGTAGTATTAGTATTAGTTGTTCTAGTAGTAGTTCTAGTAGTAGTAGTTGTTCTAGTAGTAGTTGTAGTATTTCTAGTAGTAGTTGTATTAGTTGTAGTAGTAGTTGTTCTAGTAGTAGTTATAGTAGTTTAGTAGTAGTTGTTCTAGTAGTAGTTATAGTAGTTTAGTAGTAGTTGTATTAGTGGTAGTTCTAGTAGTAGTTGTAGTAGTAGTGTTGTGAAATTGAGAGTTAAATTCTTTCTATGGGTGAGAGAGAGAGTGTTAATGAGTATTTGTGTGTGTGTGAGAGAGAGAGAGATACAGGGTTTGTGAGTGTTTGTATGTGTGAGAGAGATAGAGAGAAATTGTGTGTGTGTGAGAGAGAGTGTATGTGAGAGTGAGTGAGTGAGTAAAAAGGTGTGTGGTTGATTGAAAGTTTTATGTGGTCCCCTCCCCAACTAATACATTCACTCACTACTTTATTCTGCATTCTAAATATCTAAACAGAATTTGAATCGGGTTCTCCCGACTTGGTAGAATTGCATATAAGGTGAGATTACAGATACCTTTGGCAACGCTGTTCGAAGACATGCGACGGGGTAGGAAAGAATGCCTGGCCGGTCGAGTCGATTTTCAAATATGCTATAGTGGATTGGGGGAGGTGGGCAGTAAGACGGAAGTGCCTATTGTCCTACCTGATCTACATAGCCTTCATACATTATAGTTAAGAAAATCGACAGCGATTTAGAAACATCATATTAAGAACCCAATTCTTAGAAGTCGTTTTCTTCACCATTATTGAGGTTAAATAGATTTAGATGCTTAAGTCGTTATCTTTATTCTATAGCAACATAAATTGTGGAGTTCCCTCCCCCCCCCCCTTCAGATACATTGGAATAAAACTTTGAACGCATCGGGAATTGAACCAGGTGCTTATAGATTTAGATTTGTATCTAGTGACGCGACTAACCAAGCTATAAGCATTTTATTAATTTGTACTCCTGTATATTATGAAGATATATATATATATATATATATATATATATATACCCGCCTCGGTGGCTTAGTTGGCTAACGCGCTTGTCGTGTTGCGCTCGACTGCTGAGGACGGGGAGATCGAGGCTCGAATCTCGGCGGTCGGGTGGTTTTTCCTAAATGGTTTTCCACTCTCCCTCCACGCAAATGCGGGTTCACTTCCTCTAATTCAACCTTTCCAATTCCTAATCCATTAGCGTAATTAGTACTTAAAGCGTATAACCCGAACGGGTAGTAAGACGCGGTGCTAAATATATATATATATATATATATATTTTTTTTTTTTACTGCATCGCATCCAGAGCAATCTGCATTAAATCCATTATTAGTTTTTCTCTCTTTAAAAGCAAATGAGTTTAAATTTCCTCAGAATTCTTTCTCATCCCACCTTATTAGCGTATTTAAAAGGCGTTTATTAAGTAAGGCGGGTAGTAAGACGCAGCGTAAAAAAAATCCTTTAATTCATAAGACCCAATGGTCACGTTGGAAAAGGCGTCAGTCTCATCGCGTCAAGCTTGTATTAGGACTGTGTTGTTTTTGTACACACTACATATACCGCGCCTTTCTTTCCATGCATATTCTCGTGCTAAGCGACACCTGTTTCGTGTCGAGCTGATAAGTCAACACAAACGCTACCTATTAGCGAATTTATACACTACAAATCAGGCGAACAAACAATAACAATCTATCGATACGAGTATTATAAAGAGGAAAGATTTGATTTTTTTGTTTGTAATGGATAAACTCAAAACTACTGGACCGATTTTAAAAATTCTTTCACCAATATAAAGCTACATCATCAGCGAGTAACATAGGCTATATTTTATTTTGAAAATTTAATTTATTCTTAAATAAAAATGTTGATAGTATATTATATAGTCGTTGAAAAAAAAAAGTTGTTGTAGGGGGTGAGGAAAGAGAAATAGATGTAGTGACGAAGAACGCAAAAAAAAAAAAAAAAGATTAAAATAAAATAAAATTTGGGGAAACGAGGGTAGTAAATGAAAGTGGAGGAAGCCGAAAAATTAATTAGATTTTAACAATTTGTTTGATTGGTGTATACACAATTCCTTTCGCGCCTAGAGCAAACAAAATTATAGAGGAATGAGATGAAAATAGGAGGAAGGATAAAAAGTTTTGTTTTTATATTGACATGATGGATGATTTGAAGCTTTGTTTTACAGGATTCTTTACCATTTTTTTTTATGGGGAAGGGGGCTAGTCAAAATATATAACTACTTCACTCTCGTGATGTATATATTTTAAATGGAATGTACTGCCGTCGCCCGACTAAGAATATCCAAATTTACAGAATCGCCAATCTAGGTCATCTTATTGTTTGAGTACCAAGTCACTGTCGTGACTCTTGGCCTATTGTATGACTAATTGTTTACCAGTGAAGTGAAACCTATGAGATGAGGCTGTAAGTAATTTACATGCGTATGAATTACGCATTGAGATGATAATGATGATTGCGAGTGATTGCGCTGGGTCTCGGGTAGAGGAAGGATATTCTTTTATTGGGATAAGGAAGGTGTTATTAAGGTATGATGGTGAATTGTGAGAGTCGTTTTCCGGGAAAGGGATCGGTAGGATTTTGACTTTTCTTGGGATTTGGTTTGAAGTGGATGGATACGTTTCCATGGAATGTACTGCCGTAAAGTTCCTAAGACACATTTATAGATATATATATAATTTGCATTGAAGAAATATTTATAAATTTTAAGATTAAAACCTGTTGACAGTGGATTATTTTGTTTCACCTGTGGGACCTTTTCTAATTCTATAGAAATCATTAACATGAATTTAGTTTTCTACATAATTTATTGGTACCCAAGAAATGTTATTTTCGTGTATTCGCCTCAAACAAAACTATAACTTAATAGAATTAGGGAAACGCTCTATGAGTTTGTGTTTCTTTCATATTACATCGAAGAGAATTTTTTGCTTCTGATAGCAAATACAATTTGCTCCTCTTTAATTGTGTTTGGTGGCCCTAATAAGGGCCGTTTGCTACACAAAGACTGTTTACTTTGAACTGGTGTACTTAGTGACAGCCTTGGTTCCCTCACTGACGGCGTGCTTGGCCAGCTCACCTGGCAGAAGTAGGCGGACAGCGGTCTGGATCTCCCGACTGGTGATGGTAGACCGTTTGTTATAGTGAGCCAGGCGGCTGGCCTCGGCTGCGATGCGCTCGAAGATGTCGTTGACGAAGCTGTTCATGATGCTCATCGCTTTGCTGGAGATCCCAGTGTCTGGATGGACTTGCTTCAGAACTTTGTAGATGTAGATGGCGTAGCTTTCCTTCCTCTTGCGTTTCTTCTTTTTATCGCCCTTGGAGATGTTCTTCTGAGCCTTACCGGCCTTTTTGGCAGCTTTCCCGCTTGTCTTAGGAGGCATGTTTGAAAATCGTAAGTCGCATATGGGTTGCCCCTGTTGCCCCAACCTCCCCACTTGCCAATATAGACATTGACAAGCATTGGGAAGTTTTGGCTGATTTGATATGCGAGTTACAGGTTGTTTTCACAGACCCTTATCCTCGTTGCATGAACTTAATATTAAATGACTTGGTACCTATGATTTAATTGTACAAAGTACACGGTTTGAGTTGGTTTGTAGCCCGACACAAGATATCCACCTTGGCAGAAGCGCCAAGCTAGGTCACCTGTGAAAGGGCTGTATTGCTTTGTGAGTTACAGGCAGCATACGCTAGCCCTTATCCTCATGGAATGAGGGTGAAAAATATGAATTTGTGAAAATATATATCTAGTGAAAGATGGGTTGATTGATTGTGAGTTTGTGATGATTATCTGAAAAGGAAACACATGTTTGATTAGTCGAAATATACACTTGATGAAGGATGAAAATTTGAATGTGAAGGTGTGGATGATATTGCTCCTTTCTCTTTTCCCTCTCTATTCCAGCCTTGGGCGTTTGTATGGTCTTTGGTCGTGAGGATTGTAGTTACCAAGTGCACGTATCAATGGATTTTTGTGTGCTACACTTTGTGTGTAGAACTTTTCCCTTCTTTCTTTGAATAACACATCGAGTGGTTTGCACTTGGCTATATCATGGAGGTGGTCTATTCTTGTTCTAATGTCTGTTCCGGTTATGAGCCTTAGTATCTTGTTCTGCACTGTTTGTAGCTTCTTGATGTGTGTTTTGGCTGCGTATCCCCAACCTACGCAGCCGTAGAGGATGATGGGCTGGATAATACATTTGTAAATGGTTATCTTGGATTGCTGACTCAGTTGTCGCCCTTTGAAGAGAGGATAGAGCTGTATGAAAAGCGCGGTTGCAGTTTTCTTCGTTCTGTCAATATGTTTCGCCCAGGTGAGCTTCCTATCTATGGTTATTCCAAGATATTTTGCCTCGTTTTCGAACGGTATGTCCTCTTGAAAAATAGTGAAGTTCTCTGGTGGTAATTGTCTCCTTTTAGCCAC
Organism: Timema cristinae; assembly: GCA_039000515.1. Taxonomy (NCBI): domain Eukaryota; kingdom Metazoa; phylum Arthropoda; class Insecta; order Phasmatodea; family Timematidae; genus Timema; species Timema cristinae. Next base: position 44,701 of record JBCFYV010001941.1, on the reverse strand, counting down.
CACCATAGCCGTGGACTTCGCAGTGTTGACTTTCACTCGCCATTTTGTAAGCCAGGTCTCGAGTGTTGTTAGGTATCGTTGTAGTGCTAGTGTCGCGTAGTATATATTCCGGTCTCTTGTATAAATTAGTGTATCGTCCGCGAATAATCTCACTGTCATTTTAGGGTGTGTTGGTATATCAGAAACATAAAGATTGAAAAGGTAGGGAGCCAAGACCGACCCTTGCGGTACCCCTGATTTTACTTTCACCCTCTCGGAAAGTGAGCCCCAATAGCGACCTGGAACTCTCTGTCTTCTAAGAAGCTTTTAATAAGCATTATGTCTCTTGGTGGGAAGTCGTATTGTATCAGTTTGTATAGCAGTCCATAGTGCCACACCTTGTCGAAGGCCTTCTCGACGTCCAAGAATATGGCGAGCATGTATTCGCGTTTATTGAAGCTATCGGTGGCATCCTCTATGAAATTTAGCACAGGATGGATTGTGGAGTGAAGTTTCTTGAATCCAAACTGTAGATCGGGGATTATTTCGTTCATCTCTGTGTGTTGTTGCAGTCTATTTAGTATCAGGGATTCATAAAGTTTACTGATTGTATTGAGCAGGCTGATTGGTCGTCTGTTCTGAGGGAAGATGCTATTTTTGCCTGGTTTTGGGATGCTGATGACTTTGGCCCTTTTCCAAAATTTTGGGAAGTAGTGTAATTTAAGGGTCGTGTTGAATATTTGGGTAAGCAGTGCTGTTGCATTGTGAGGTAGATTTTTTAACTCTTCATTCTTGATGCCGTCTATACCCGGTGCCTTATTTGACCGAAGATCTTCGATAGCTTGTTGAAGGTCCTCTACTGTGAGAGGGGCTGGTATGTCGGCTATTTGTCTGTCAAAGTAGGCGTTTACTCCCCTGATAATGTCTCTGTTTAAGTCTTCATCCTGCACTGGATTGGGTCTGAACTGATGTTCTAGTGTTGCCGCTATCGCGTTAGCCTTGTCGATGTTAGTATATGCCATTCCTTGCTGCCCATGTATGGCTGGAGTTCCCGCCTTTCTCGCAGTTCCTTTTAAAATTTTTGTCAAAGTCCACGGTTTCTGATGGTTGGCTGTAGTGTCTATGACAAAGTCGTTCCATCTGGTTCTTCTAATGTTGTTGACCGTCCTTCTAACCTGAGCCTTTAGTCTGTTGTACCTAGTTCTTTCTTGTGGAGTCCGTAGCCTCTGCCAATCCCTACGCGCTTCTCTTTTTTGCGCTATCAGTAGGTTGAGGTTGGCTGGTCAATCCTTACGTTTTGCTGTTTTCGGGAGGTCACTGTGTTTTGTTTGTAAGCTTCTTGTATTGTATTTGTTAGTATGTCAATGGCGGCGTCAACGTCCTCTTCTGTTTCTATTTCTAGGTTTCCTGGTACGGTTTCCTGAAGTTCTTCTTTGAACTTCTTCCAGTCTGTTGTCTTAGTACTCGGCCTGTGCCAGTTGGTCTGATGTTCAGTGTCGATGTCCCATTCGCAGAGTACCGGGTTATGGTCGGAATCGAGTTCTTGTAACACCGTTAAGGTTTCCGATGTTATTTTTAAGTCAGTTAGTAATAAGTCCAGGACGTCCGGTCTATGAAGGTGATTGCCAGGATAAAATGTCGGTGATTCTGGAGCTATTATGTTGTAGTCTGCATCCGTTGCGTGCTCTTCTAGTATTCGCCCATTTCTATTTGTCAGCCTGCTATTCCATAGTGTATTTTTGCTGTTAAGATCCCCCCCTATTAGGAAATTGTTATCTGCAGTGATGATATCCAGGTCGGTTTTGAGCAACATCTTGGTTGGAGGGTTGTAGGTGGCCACAAAGTTTATGTGTCCGTTTTTGGTGTTGACAGTTACCGATGTGGCCTCAGGTTTTCTGTGTCCTCGATGTCGTTTCTATAGTGTGGTAGGTAGCTCTTTATGAGGACTGCTGTACCCCCCCCTCTCGGTGTAACCTGTCTGTCCTGTATATATTATATCCTGTTATGGTAAGCCGTTTGTCAGGTTTTAGGTGGGTCTCGCATACAAGTGCCAGGTCTATTCCATATGTTCGAAGTAGGTCTTCGAATTCCTGTTTTTGTAGGAGGATTCCGTTCGCGTTCCATATTAGTATTCTGAGAGTGTTTTCTTCTACAATTCGTGGGTTAGTCGTCATTGGAGCTAAAGTAAAAGTCAGTCGCTGCTTCAATGATGACCATGAGTTTTGTCAATTTATCCGGTGCCTGGCTGATTTTTGTTATGTATGTTTTGAGGTGTCTTAGAAATCCACATAAGTTTAGTTCTTTAAGTATCATAATAATTTCTTTAAGGTCAAATGAAGCATTTTGTTCCGGTTCTTTTCCTTTAGGTTGTTGCAGGCCGTCCTGTTTGTTCACCAAGATATCTCTATATGAGCGTGCAGGATTGATGTTGTGTGTGGTTGGCGTAGTCTTGGTTGCTAGAAGGGGAAAGTCATTTTTTGGAGGTGTGGTGGCTGGTTTGTTCACTATTTTCTGTCTTTGTTCAATTTTTTTTTCCATTACTTTCAGGTACTCGGGGCATTTCGAGTAGTTGGCAGTGTGGTTTCCTCGGCAATTTGTGCATTTAGCAGGGGTTGTGGTTTCTTTCCTCGGGCAGTCTGTGGTCAAATGAGAGGCCAGGCATTTAACGCACCTTGGATTATTGGCACAATTGTTCTTAGAGTGGCCAAATCTCTGGCACCTGTGGCATTGGAGTATGTAATTTTGGGATTGAATGTAATGCTCTATTTTTACTTTAGTGTGATTGATGTAATTTTCTTGGAAAATTTTGAAGTTATTATCAGTCCTTGTGAATGTACATATAAATATTGGCAACAGTTTGATCGTGTCTTGTGAGTCGGTTTCTGTTTGTACCCTTGATTTGAACTGCCTTACATCTGTCGCTGTGTATCCCATCTCCTGTAGTTCGTCTTTGATTTCGTCCGTAGACACATTGGGTGGAAGACCTTTCACAACTATTTTCAAGGGTTTATCCCTTGGGAGAGTGAAGGTGTGATATTCTTGTTTCGTCTGTTTCAGGTATGTTTGGAGGGTTTTGAAGTCCTCCAGGGATGCTACATGTAGTTTTAGTCCGTCTTGGATGTACAGTATTTTGTAAGTTCCAGTCATACTTTCCTTCATCTTTTTGGCTATTTTGGATTAGTTCGCTGTCCCTCTAAGTACAATCGGTGGAATATTTTGTTTGGTTTTTACTGTTCCTGTGGTAATTGTATGTGGTGAGTCTGAGATTTCCATAGTTTGGTCATTGTTTGAGAGCGGCTCAAATTTATTGGTCACTTTTATGGCTTTTGCCGGTACGTCCTCTTTTGACTTAAAAAGTAGCTTCCTCTTCAGAATCGTTGCACTGAGTCTTCTCTGAGATTGCGAACCACTCGGTACTGAATTGAGCTGTCTACTGTCTTTTTCAAGACAAATCTGCCTTTTTCAAGGCAAACAGAGCAAATTGCGTTAGAGTTTCTCACTCTAAACCCCTAACACGCACACGCCACTAAAACTCGGGACAGACTGTCGGTGGTAATTACTGTGGTTGATACCTAACGGTGCCAACGAAGCCACAGTAGACCGTAAAGCGAGACCGGCTACGAAACAATACCTCGTAGTCGGAGTCTGTCTTCCGGGACCACCATACAACACATTCCAAGCCCACCCACACTGCACAGAGGGGGGCCAAGTAGCCCTTCCACACTGGCCACTAGCCTGCCCTTTTCAGGGTCGAGCGAAATGGCCGCCCCCAACCACACCACCACAAAATCACGCGACTCTGACATGTCGTACACTTCGACCGACATCTCAGACATGGAGGCTGATTCAGATGGACAAGGGACCTTCACAATGGCTGACGAACTAGGACGCAAACGCAAATTCAGACCACGAAAACACACACAGACAAAGAAAAACAACTTTAACAGTGACAAACAAGTTCGACGCCCTGAAAAGGGCCGAAAACAATACCCCCACACCAGTCGACCAGAGCTCCGACAAACAGCCGACCACAACAACAACCACCACACAAAAGACACGTTACCCACCAATAGTGACGCTAGGGACACAAAATTATAACAAAATCACTAAACTAGCCAAGGAAGTAGGGAACGAGATTAAGATCACTTACGTAGCACACGGACTTAAAATTCACACAACGACTAAACAAGACTTTGATCTAGTGCAGCACCTACTCAAGGACATGAGACAGGAGTTCCACACATACACTCTACCTAGGGACAAGCCACTGAAGGTAGTCATCAAGGGGTTCCCTCCCAACATGGCAACCGGGGACATCCAACAAGAACTAGTGGGACTAGGTTTCCCGGTCACAGACGTCAGACAGTTCACAAGAAAGACCCAAGCGGACAACAACACACAGACTGTAACACTACTACCAACATTTCAAGTCACTCTCGCCAAGAACACCGACACAACAAACATCTACAAAATAGACTACATAAATCACACGAGGGTCAAAATTGTCCCGTACATACCACCCACCAACACCATCGCACAGTGCCACAGATGCCAGAGATTCGGGCACACAAAAAACAACTGCCAGAATATCCCCAGGTGTGTAAAGTGCACAAACTTACACGACACTAAGGACTGCCCCAAAAAAGAGAATACCACACCCGCCCGATGCATAAACTGTAGAGGTAGCCACACGGCCAACTACAGTAAGTGTCCCGTCTACGTGGACTTACTCGAAAAGAGAAGGTCCGCGCAAGAACACACACAACAACCAAGGCAGGCCACGCAAACAAGTAAACCCACACAAGCACACCTGGCCTCTTCAAACAACTTCCCCCACTTAATAAGTAGGTCACACACAAGTATCCCCACAGGAGGCACGTGTCCCCCCTCCCCCCAAGCAGAAAAACATCACAACAAACAACTCCCACCGAAGCTACGCGGCAGCAGTTCAAGGTCAGGGGGCACGCACACAACAAGAAACGACTTCACCACTATCAGACATCAAGGAAATTATAGGCCTCTTAAAGGAACTAAACATCTTCAAAATAATAGCTCACTTCAAACCATACCTTGCCAGATTAGGTCAATGTAAAAATGCGACTGAAAAAATGTTCATATTAATAGAAGGGGTGACCGATTACTTTATGACCCAGGTTGACTAACGGACCACGGACGCTGACTAAAGACATACTACGTGTTTTTATATGGAACGCGAACGGGATACTCACGCAAGCAAAAGAATTAGAGGAACTCTTCAAAACCTACGGAATAGACATTGCTTTAATAAACGAAACCCATTTAAACCCAAATAAAAACATACATTTCTACGGGTACGATACATACAGGAGTGACCGTCCCAACGGCAGGGGAGGGGGGACTGCAGTTTTCATCAAAAATAATATACCCCACTACAGACATAACTACAATAACCTTCAAAACCTAGAAGCAGCAGCAGTGCAAGTAAATACTAAGAGCGGGAGTATCCTATTCGCGGCCATATATAAACCACCGACGAAGACGTTACTGGACCACGACTTAAACACTATCACAGATTCGGACACAATCTTCTTAGGAGGGGACTTAAACAGTAAACACCCAAACTGGAACAGCAGGTTAACAACTAGGGACGGGAGAACACTCAACGAACACGCGGACAGAAACAACTACATAGTAGTAGGGCCTGGCGAACCTACTTTTTACCCCTCAAACCCACTACACAGACCTGATATAATAGATGTGGTCTTGACCAACATGGGAGTGTCGTCGGAGGACCTTACAGTCCTCAAAGAATTGGACTCTGACCACAACCCTGTGTTGTGCGAGATTACAGTAAACACAGACACAGAAATAAAAGGGCAAAAAACGACTTATATCCACTAGTGACTGGGAGGGTTTCAAAACATCTCTCAACAACACACTACCAGAGTTCATTGACATCACAACAACAGAGGAAGCAGATGCAACACTGGAGATATTTACCAACACAATACAGGAAGCATACAGAACTAACACCGCAATAGAACAGGAAAAACATGACTTGAGACGCCAACACCCAGACCTTGACTTTCTGCTCGCCCAGAAACGAGAGGCAAGGAGAGACTGGCAAACATACAGAACACCACAACACAGAACAGCCTACAATAGACTCACTGCACAAGTAAGACGCACAGTTAAAACTATTAAATGCAACAACTGGAACACATACATCACTGACGCTGCCATGGACCCCAGTAAAGTCTGGAAAGTCACAAAACAGCTTAAATCATCAGGAAACAAACGGTCGGTACCCGCTATACACGGGGAGCACGGTATGGCCTATACAAGCTCAGAGAAAGCGGAGGCCATAGCCGTGACTCTGGAGAAACAGTTTACACCAAACCAAAACCCGAGAGACGCAGACTTCGTCAGGGACGCACAGAGATCAGTACGGGAATACCTATTTAGACCAATAGTGTCACGGGTGGACCTAATAACACTAGATGAACTAAACTACACAATGAAACAACTCCCAAAAAATAAAGCGCCAGGCCACGACAGACTATCAAACGAAACACTACAGAAACTACCACCGAGGGCAATACTCACGCTACTGACAATATTCAACGCTCTACTTACACTCTGTCACTTCCCAGACGTATGGAAACTGGCGACAGTAATAACTCTTCCTAAACCAGGAAAGGACCCAATGTTCCCTCAGAACAGAAGGCCTATTAGTCTCCTCCCCACTATGAGCAAACTATTCGAAAAACTAGTTCTAAAAAGGATAGACAAATTTAGCGAAAAGAATGAGATCATCCCAAAAATCCAATTCGGTTTCAGGAAAAATCATTCGACTATTCACCCCGTACTAAATTTAATTGAGGACGCCACAAAAGCATTTGAAGAAAAAAAACACACCGTAGCAATATTTCTAGACGTTGAAAAAGCATTCGACAGAGTTTGGCACATAGGACTAATTCAAAAACTAATTAAATTCAACTACCCACAATGGATCATCCACATTATCGCCAGTTACCTTGCTCGAAGGAAGTTTCAGGTAGTCATGGACGGAACAAAATCACCCATACACGACATAAGGGCTGGGGTGCCCCAGGGATCTGCACTAGCACCACACCTTTATAGCATATATATTTCAGACATTCCTACCAATCCACAAGTAAAAGTACGACTCTTTGCAGACGACACCATGGCCTACACCATATATAAAAACATAAATTTTGCCAGCTTAAAATGCAGAGGTACCTAGTTGAACTACAAATTTGGTTCACGACTTGGAGGATAAAAGTTAACCCCACAAAATCAGCAGCTTTGATTATTAGCCGAGGACGCAAACAACTCCCAGCACCACTCACTTTATTCGACACAGAAATACCTGTTAAAAAAGATACAAAATATTTAGGCACTACAATAGACTCGAAACTAACCTGGAGAAGTCACATAGAGGACACAAGAAAAAAAGCCACTGGGAGATATGTACAATTGTACGCTCTATTCAAAGGAAGGGAACTAAACATCCACACAAAAACTTTCTTATACAAATCCATGATACAATCGATTATACTGTACAACTGCGCAGTATGGAGCTACGGAGCCAAACACCTCACAGATAGACTACAAATCACACAAAACAAGGTACTCAGAACCATCACTGGAGCACCCTGGCGAACTAGAATAGCACACCTACATGAAATGACAAATTGCAGACCCCTCCATGACATATACAGGGAAAGGAACAAAAAACTCTACGAACAGGCAGACACACACACTAACGACATAGTACGGGAACTAGGACGTTACGACCCTACTGAGACCAGACGCTACAAGAGACCACGGCTGGCGTAGGAGAGCATTATTATGACTAACTCAGTGTCTATTATAATCTTGGAAAAAAAAAAAAAAAATTAAAAAAAATATAAAAAAAATAAATAAAAAAAAACACAACCCCCGATACCTAGATTTAGAAAAAAAAAAAAAAAATTAGAGTAGTAATTAACCAAATTGACAATCGACTACGCCAGACCAACGGGATCGACGACAACCCACCACCCAACTATCCCATCCTTGCTCCAACCCCAGACCTGACATTCACAAGTCGCTCATTTCATGCCATCACAACCTTAGTCACGGCCGGACGCCACTGGGATAACCGCCTAGGTCAACCTTCTAGCCAGAGAATAACGCTGGCGCCACTGACGTCCCCAGATGGGGAATGGAAATGTATCCACCTCACTCCTAATCCCAAGAAAAGAAAATCCTACCCCAACAAGAAACTCTTTATAACCTTTGCCACCGCCGGACTCCACTGGGATAACCGCCTAGGTCAACCTTCTAGCCAGAGAATAACGCTGGCGCCACTGACGGCCCCAGATGGGGAATGGATATGTAACCATCCGCGCCAAACCTATTCCCTACAGTCAAGTTAAACCTTTCAATCCACCTCCCGGAAATCGACTCATGAAACAACAACATATATCATCATCATACCTTATACACACCTTCCCACATCCCAACAAAAGAAAATCCTCCCCAAATCCCGAGACCCAGCGCGATCGTTCACTATCACCAACTTCACTCACAAGTGTCAATAATTATACAATTGTTTGTACAAGGTATCAATTTATTCAAGAGGCCAGGAGTCACGATAGTGACTCCGTACTCTAACACAAATATAGCCCTTTCACAGGCGGCCTAGCTTGGCATCAGAGTCAAGGTAGAAATGTCCTGCGTCGGGCTACAAAAACCATACACCTGTAGTATTCTGCAGGCTCATTTCATCTGTTCCATTTCATCAGGTAAACAAGTTCATTCGCGAGGTTAAGAGTCATGACAATGACTCGGTACTCAAACAACAAATCAGCCCTTTCATAGACAACCTGGCGTGGCATAACTGTCAAGTCAGATGTTCTATGTCGGGCAACAGCCGAACGGAGAATCGTTGCTTTAGTGAATTCCGCATCTTCAGAGTCGTTGTCAGTGGTATCAATTTCTACGTCCTCTTCTTCATCAAGGTTCCTTGACCAGTCTTGTGATTGTTGTCTTTTTTTTAAATTGTCCATTGTCTTAGTTGTTGGCCCTGAAATGGGCCGACAACAATTTGCGTAATTTTTGTTAATTTGTGATTTTTTGTTATGTCTCTTTGTCTCTATAAGTGTCTAAGTTCTAACAGTATGATTACAATGTCGGGCTTTGAGCCCCGTAGCACTGGGAGCAAAAACTTCCCTACTACCCTCACTGGGGCCTTGAATTCAATTATCCCTGTTGGCGCGTTCCCTGCTTAAGCTCTAAGGGGGCCAAATTGATCCTTGTACAGTGAAGTCAACCTTCTAACTGTCCCGTCCGTCTCGTCTCGTCCGTCTCGTCTCGTAAGTCGCACGCCTTTCGGCTGTTGCCCGACATAGAACATCTGACTTGACAGTTATGCCACGCCAGGTTGTCTATGAAAGGGCTGATTTGTTGTTTGAGTACCGAGTCACTGTCGTGACTCTTAACCTCGTGAATGAAATTAATACCTATGAAATGAAACAGATGAAATGAGGCTGTAAAAGAATTACATGTGTATTAGTACATTACCCTTTGAGGTGCAATTTGTGATTGTGTTGGGTCGTGGGAATTTGGGAGGATTTTCTTTTCTTGGGATGTGGGAAGGTGTGTTTAAGGTATGATGGTGAGTTGTGAATGATTGCGCTGGGTCTCGGGAATTGGGGAGGATTTTCTTTTCTTGGGATGTGGGGAGGTGTGCTTAAGGTATGATGGTGAGTTGTGAGTGATTGTGCTGGGTCGTGGGAATTTGGGAGGATTTTCTTTTCTTGGGATGTGGGAAGGTGTGTTTAAGGAATGTGGTGAGTTATGAGTGTTTGCGTTGGGTCGCGGGAATTGGGGAGGATTTTCTTTTCTTGGGATGTGGGTAGGTGTGTTTAAGGTATGATGGTGAGTGATTGCGCTGGGTCGCGGGAATTGGGGAGGATTTTCTTTTCTTGGGATGTGGGAAGGTGTGTTTAAGGTATGATGGTGTGTTGTGTGTGATTTCGTGAGTCGATTTCCAGGAGGAGGATCGAATGGTTTAACTTGACTGTAGGGAATAGGTTTGACGTGGATGGTTACATATCCATTCCCCATCTGGGGCCGACAGTGGCGCCCGCGTTATTCTCTGGCTAGAAGTTTGACCTAGTCGGTTATCCCAGTGGAGTCCGGCGGTGGCAAAGGTTAAAAAGAGTTGCTTTTTGGGGTAGGATTTTCTTTTCTTGGGATTAGAGTGAGGTGGATACATTTCCATTCCCCATCTGGGGCCGCCCCCGGCGCCAGCGTTATTCTCTGGCTAGTAGACAACCTAGGCGGTTATCCCAGTGGCGTCCGGCCGTGACTAAGGAAGTAATGGGATGAAATGTGTGAATTATGGATGATTCGGTCTACCTGACTGGCTTAGTTTCTTATATCTATTGTTATTATTAATTAAAAATGTTAGTAAAAGTTGTTGTTTATACAATCTAGGGATTTACATCCAGCGTTAGTATTGTTATATTAGTATTATTATTATTATTATTTTTTTTTTTTAGGTTTTAAATTTTTTTTTTTTTCCCAGGGTTATGAACTGGATTTTTTTTTTTTTTTTTAACTATATCTAACTATATCTAGCTATGTCTATACTAAGCCAGTCTCGGTTGTTTGTAGTACCTGTCCTCTGTGGGGTCGTAGCGTCCTAAGTTCCTGACTATTTCGTTCGTGTGTGACTCTGTCTGTTCGTATAGTCTTTTGTTGCGGTCTTTGTAGATTTCCTGTAGCTGCCTGCAGTTGGTCAGTGTGTGTAGGTCTGTGGTTCTTGTGCGCCAGGGTGCCCCCGTGATTGTTCTGAGTATTCTGTTTTGTGTGGTTTGTAGCCGTTTAGTTGTATCTGTTGCTCCATAGCTCCATGCCACGCAGTTATATAGTATTATAGGTTGTATTATTGTTTTGTATAGTATTATTTTTGTGTGGATATTTAGTTCCCTGCATTTAAATAAGGAGTACAATTGAATATATCTTCCCATTACTTTTTTGTTGGTGTTATCAATATGGCTTCTCCAGGTTAACTTTGAATCTATTGTTGTGCCTAGGTATTTTGTTTCCTTATTTACTGGTATTTCTGAGTCAAATAGAGTGAGAGGTGCTGGGAGTTGCTTATTTCCTCGACTTATGATTAGGGCTGACGATTTTGTAGGGTTTACTTTAATCCTCCATTTTGTAAGCCAGTCTTGCAGATTTACTAAGTATCTCTGCATTGCTAGACTGGCGTAGTTTATGTTTTTGCAAGTGGTGTATAACATGGTGTCATCGGCAAAAAGTCTGACTTTTATTTGGGGGTGGGTTGGTATATCCGCAATGTATATACTATAGAGGTGTGGTGCAAGTGCAGATCCCTGAGGCACCCCTGCCCTTATGTTGTGTATTGGTGATTTAGTACCGTCCATGATCACTTGGAACTTTCTTCGTGCAAGGAAACTGGCGATAATATGAATGATCCATTGTGGGTAATTAAATTTGATTAATTTTAGAATTAGTCCTATATGCCAGACTCTATCGAATGCTTTTTCTACATCTAGGAATATTGCTATTGTGTGTTGTTTTTTTGAAAAAGCTTCTGTGGCGTCTTCTATTAGGTTTAGTACAGGGTAGATTGTTGAATGTTTTTGTCTGAAACCGAACTGTAAGTTTGGGATGATTCCTTTTCTTTCGCTAAAGTCGTTTACTCTTTTTAAAACTAATTTTTCAAAGATTTTGCTCAAGTTGGTGAGGAGACTAATTGGCCTTCTGTTTTGTGGAAACATTGGGTCCTTTCCTGGTTTGGAAGTGTTATGACTCTCGCCAGTTTCCATGCGTCTGGGAAGTGACAAAGTGTTAGTAGTGCGTTGTATATTGTTAGTAATGTGTGTAGTGCCCTTGGTGGTAGCTTTTGTATGGTTTCGTTTGTGAGTTTGTCGTGTCCTGGCGATTTGTTTTTTGGCAAGTTTTTCACTGTGTTTGTTAATTCGTCGAGTGTTATTGGATCAACCCGCGACACTATAGGTCTAAATAGGTATTCTCTTACTGTTCTTTGTGCATCCCTGACGAAATCTGGGTCTTTTGGAATTTGGTTTGGTGTGAATTGCTTTTCTAGTGTCACTGCTATGGCTTCCGCTTTCTCTGAGCTTAGGTATGCCATACCGTGTTCCCCGTGTATTGCTGGTACTGACCGTTTTTTGTTTGTTGATTTTAGTTGTTTTGCTACTATCCAGGTTTTACTGGAGTCCAAGGCAGCATCTGTTATGTAAGTGTTCCAATTGTTGAGTCTGATTGTTTTTACCCTGCGTCTAACTTGGGCTGTAAGCCTGTTGTAGGCTGTTCTGTGTTGTGGTGTTCTATACGTCTGCCAGTCCCTCCTTGCCTCTCTCTTCTGGGCGAAAAGAAAGTCAAGGTCCGGGTTCTGGCCTCGCAAGTCTTGTTTCTCCTGTTCTGTTTTGGTGTTGTTTCTGTAAGCTTCCTGCACTGTTGCTGTAAAGAGCTGGAGGGTGGTGTCTGCTTCTTCCGTGGTCGTGATACTGATATTGTCGGGTAGTGTTTCGTTTAGTGTGTTTGTAAAACCTTCCCAGTCGCTCGTGGTTTTGGTTTTATTTAGTCCCTTTATCTCTATAGTGGTGTTTGTTGTGATCTCGCACAATATAGGGTTATGGTCAGAGTCCAGTTCCTTGAGAACAGTTAACTCTTCTGCCGTCACCCCTATATTGTTTAAGACCACGTCTATAACGTCGGGTCTGTGTAGTGGGTTTGAGGGGTAGAATGTTGGTTCGCCAGGACCGACAATTGTGTAGCCCTTAGTGTCTGCGTGGTCGTTTAGTGCCCGTCCATCCCTGTTTGTTAGTCTGCTATTCCAGTTTGTGTGTTTACTGTTCATGTCCCCTGCTAAAAACATTTTGTCGAAGTCAGTAAGTTCGTCTAAGTCTTGTTGAAGTATGTTTTTAGTCGGTGGTTTGTATATGGCCGCGAACAAGACACTCCCGCTCTTTGTGTTGACTTTGACTGCAGTTGCTTCTATGTTTTCTAAGGATTGGAAGTTGTGTTGGTAGTGTGGTATATTATTCTTAATGAGTACTGCTGTTCCCCCTCCCCTTCCATTGGGCCTGTCAGTTCTGTAGATTTCGTACCCGTAGAAGTTAATTCTTTTGTTCTGATTTAGATGGGTTTCATTTATTAGTGCTATATCTATCCCGTATGTTTTGAAAAGTTCCTCTAATTCTTTTGCCTGCGTGAGTATCCCGTTCGCGTTCCATATAAAAACGCGTAGTGTGTCTTTAGTCACAGTCTTGTCCGTCCTAGTCATCTTGGGTCAAAAAGTATTCTGTCACTCCCTCGATCATGATGACCAACTTTTCTGTCGAGTCTGTTGCCTGCCTAAGTCTGTTGAGGTATGGTTTGAAATGTGTGATAATTTTTATAATATTCAGTTCTTTAAGAAACCTAATTAGGTCTTTAATATCTGACCCTGAAGTGTTTTCTTGTTGTGTGGGGCCGTGTGTGTGTTGTCCCTGCACTGCTTGGGCGTAGGATCGGTGGATCCGAGCCGCCTCTGGTATTGGCTGTTGCTCTTTTGGTGGGTTTTGGGCGGGTCTTGGCCGCATTGGAGGGTAGTTCTGAGTGCCGGTGTGTGCTGCTGGGGGTGGGGGCGTGGGCCGGGTTGTAGCTTGATTGCTAGAACGCGCTACCATTGAGTTTTTCTTTTTTTCTATTAGGTTTACGTACACCGGGCATTTACTGTAGTTTGCCGTGTGGCTTCCCATACAGTTAACACACCGGGCAGGAGTGGTGGAGTCCTTTTTGGGGCAATCTTTGGTAATATGTTGCTTTAGGCACTTTACGCACCTAGGATTGTTTTCGCAGTTGTTCTTGGTGTGTCCGTATCTTTGACACTTGTGACACTGAACAACTGTGTTGGGTGGTGGGATGTAAGGCTCTACTTTTACCCTGGTGTAGTTGATGTATTTGAGCTGGTAAATGGTGTTAATTTCTGAATTTTTGGACAAGGTCACCTGGAACGTAGGGAGGAGCGTCACTGTCTGTGTTGTGTTGTCGGGAGAAGATTTCCTACTGAACTGTCTCACGTCTGTGACGGGGAAACCCATGTCCCTCAGTTCATGCTCCAGGTCCTCAATGGCCATGTTTGGGGGAAGTCCCTTGATGACCACCTTGACCGGTTTGTCCCTAGGGAGTGTGAAGGTGTGAAACTCTTGTTTCAAGTCTCTGAGGAGGTGTTGGACCAGGTCATAGTCGGTTTTGCTACTAGTATGGATCTTAAGCCCATCCTTGACGTATATGATTCTGATGTCACTATTTATGGACTTTGTCAGTTCCGTGATTTTTTTGTAATTGTGCGTGCCTAGCGTCACAATTGGTGGAAATCGTTTAGTCTGTGTGGTGGTGGTGGTGGTGGTGGCAGTGGTGGTGTCATTTGTCTCAATTGTGTCTGCCGCTTTTTTCAGGGGTTCGAACCTGTTTGCGGTGGTGGTGATTTTCTTGGCTTGTGGGTTTTGTCTTCTAGAGGGACGAAACCTCCTTTTTCTGCCTGATTTGTCTACAAGGGTAAATGTCCCTTGGCCGTCAATGTCGGTTTCCATGTCCGAGGCGTCTGTGGAAGAGTAGATGGTGTCGTCGTCTGTTTGAGTTTTCCTGGGGTTGGTATTTTGTGAGTCCATTTGTTGGCCCTGACAAGGGCCGGCTAGTTGTGGGTTTCTGGGGATGATCGTTGGGGAGTCCATTTGGTGGCCCTGAAAAGGGCCGCCTAGTGTGGAGGGGCTACTTGGCCCCCTCTGTGCAGTGTGGGTGGGCTTGGAGTGTATTGTATGATGGTCCCGGAAGACAGACTCCGACTACGAGGTATTGTTTCGTAGCCGGTCTCGATTTACGGTCTACTGTGGCTTCGTTGGCACCGTTAGGTATCAACCACAGTAATTACCTCCGACAGTCTGTCTCGAGTTTAGTGGCGTGTGTGTGATCGGGATATAGAGTGTAAAACTCTAGGCAATTTGCTCAGTTTTGCCTTGAAAAAGGCAGATTTGTCTTGTAAAAGACAGTAGACAGCTCTATTCAATACCGAGCGGTTCGCAATCTCAGGGAAGAACTCTCGTAAGTCGCACCGGTTTCGCGTCGCTATTTAAATGAGGTCTCTTCCCTTCGATCCCACCAATAGGTGGGTCTAAAATTGTTCAATTTCGGCTCATACAAAGATTTTATCCATTAATCCCACCAATAGCTGGTGAGAAAACAATTCTATTGGCCCGTAACCTCAGGACGTACTATGGTAAATAGCTTGGGAAACCAAAAATGGCGTATATATCGCGCAGCCTTCATCGCTGCGTTATTTACGGCATACGACGACTTCTCTGAGATTCGAGCCACCAGGTATTATATTGAGCTGCCTTTTTCAAGGCAAAACCGCAACTGTCTTTTTTAAGACAAACCTGCCTTTTTTAAGGCAAACGAGAGCAGATTGTACAGGAGACAGGTTTACCCGAACACACACACTAGACTAAACTCGGAAGGGACGTTTCGGTGGTAATTACTGTGGTGGATACCTAACGGTGCCAACAAAGCCACAGTAGGCCGTAAATCGAGACCGGCTGCGAAACAATACCTCGCAGTCGGCGCACGTCTTCCGGGACACCAGACAACATCACAGATCCTCCCGCACTGCACAGAGGAGGGTATCTTAACCCTTCCACACTGGCCACTAGCCTGCCCTTTTCAGGGCTGAGCGAAATGGCCGCCCCCGACCACACCAGACCGAGTACCAAACAAAACGACACGGACATGGACTACTCCTCTACGGACAACTCAGACATGGAAGCAGACACCGACGGACAGGGAACTTTCACGATGGCCGACAAACTAGGACGGAAAAGGAAATTCAGACCTCACAAGCTACCCCAGACAAAAAAGACACCAACAGAGTTGACAAACAAGTTCGACGCCCTGAAAAGGGCCGAAAACAATACTCCCTCACCACTCGACCAGAACACTGACAAACAGCTGCCTACAACAACCACCACACGCAAGACACACTACCCACCAATAGTGACGCTAGGAACACAAAACTACTCTCAGATAGCCAAGGTAGCAAAAGAGATAGGAGGGGACATTAAAATCACGTACATTACAAACGGACTTAAAATTCACACCACCAACAAGCAGGACTACGACCTAATACAACACTTACTGAAGGACCTAAAACAGGAGTTTCACACTTACACGCTACCGAGGGACAAACCAGTCAAAGTCATAGTCAAGGGGCTCCCTCCCAACATGGCTACCAGTGACCTAGAGGCAGAACTTAAAGACATGGGATTCCCAGTGACTGACGTGAGACAATTCTCCAGGAAGTCGGCTGCGGACAACACGACCCAGACCGTGACACTTCTCCCTACTTTCCAAGTGACTCTAGCAAAGAGCACAGACACAAACACCATCTTCCAAGTAAAGTCAATTAACCATACCAGAGTTAGGATCGAACCCTACATACCACCACTCAACACAGTCGTACAATGCCACAAGTGCCAAAGATACGGCCATACTAAGAATAACTGCCAGAACAACCCCAGGTGTGTCAAGTGCTTAAAACAGCACATCACCAAAGACTGCCCCAAAAAAGACGCCACCACTCCTGCCCGATGCGTAAACTGTATGGGAAGCCACACGGCGAATTACAGCAAGTGCCCGGTGTACTTAGACTTACTAGAAAGAAGAAGACGGCACAACTACCAAAGACAAACACACAGAACAAAACTCTGACCCGGACCATGCCCCCACCCTCCAACACACAGAGCTTCCCACCAATGCGGCAGAGACCCGTGGCAAACCCCCCCGTCCCTGAGGCGGCCAAGATCCACCGATCATACGCCCAGGCAGTACAGGCAAAACAAACACAAGGCCCCCACAACAAGAAGCCGGTTCAACCGGTTCTGACATAAAAGACTTAATTAGGCTACTCAAAGACTTAAACATAATGAAGATCATTGCACATTTCAAACCTTATCTCAATAGGCTCAGACAAACAACAGACTCAAAAGAGAAAATGTTTATCATGATAGAGGGAGTGACTGACTACTTTGTAAATCAGGATGACTAGACAAGACAAGACGCGGACCAAGGACATTCTACGCGTTTTTATATGGAACGCGAACGGGATACTGACGCAGGCCCATGAATTAGAAGAACTTTTTAAAACATATGGAATAGATATAGGACTAATCAACGAAACCCATCTAAACCAAAACAAGAGACTTAACTTTTTAGGCTACCATCTATATAGAACAGATAGACCCGGCAGAAGTGGAGGGGGAACAGCAATATTCATCAAAGACAATATTCCCCACTACCAACATATTTTTCAAACCTTACAAAACATAGAAGCAACAGCAATAAAAGTAAATACAAAGAGCGGAGGTATCCTATTCGCGGCCATATATAAACCACCGACCAAGACAATACTACAGAGCGACCTAGACGAACTTACGAACTTCGACAAGTTATTCTTAGCAGGGGACATGAATAGCAAACACTTGAACTGGAATAGCCGACTGACCAATAGGAATGGACGCATACTAAACGATCACGCGGACACTAAGGGATACACGGTAGTCGGGCCTGGCGAACCGACATTTTACCCCTCAAACCCACTACAGAGGCCAGATGTAATAGACGTGGTCTTGAACAATATAGGGGTGACACCGGAAGAGCTCTCAGTTCTTAAAGAACTAGACTCGGACCACGACCCTATATTGTGCGAGATCACAACAAACACAGAAATACAGATAAACAACATTAAAAAACTAAAAACTACTACTAACTGGGAAGGGTTCAAAAGAACACTAGAGGAAACAGTACCCGAAAACGTAAACATCACGACCACCGAAGAAGCAGACACTACACTCCAACTCTTTACCAGCACAGTACAGGAAGCATACAGAACTAACACCGCAATAGAACAGGAAAAGCATGACTTGAGACGCCAACACCCAGACCTTGACTTTCTGCTCGCCCAGAAACGAGAGGCAAGGAGAGACTGGCAAACATACAGAACACCACAACACAGAACAGCCTACAATAGACTCACTGCACAAGTAAGACGTACAGTTAAAACTATTAAATGCAACAACTGGAACACATACATCACTGACGCTGCCATGGACCCCAGTAAAGTCTGGAAAGTCACAAAACAGCTTAAATCATCAGGAAACAAACGGTCGGTACCCGCTATACACGGGGAGCACGGTATGGCCTATACAAGCTCAGAGAAAGCGGAGGCCATAGCCGTGACTCTGGAGAAACAGTTTACACCAAACCAAAACCCGAGAGACGCAGACTTCGTCAGGGACGCACAGAGATCAGTACGGGAATACCTATTTAGACCAATAGTGTCACGGGTGGACCTAATAACACTAGATGAACTAAACTACACAATGAAGCAACTCCCAAAAAATAAAGCGCCAGGCCACGACAGACTATCAAACGAAACACTACAGAAACTACCACCGAGGGCAATACTCACGCTACTGACAATATTCAACGCTCTACTTACACTCTGTCACTTCCCAGACGTATGGAAACTGGCGACAGTAATAACTCTTCCTAAACCAGGAAAGGACCCAATGTTCCCTCAGAACAGAAGGCCTATTAGTCTCCTCCCCACTATGAGCAAACTATTCGAAAAACTAGTTCTAAAAAGGATAGACAAATTTAGCGAAAAAAATGAGATCATCCCAAATATCCAATTCGGTTTCAGGAAAAATCACTCGACTATTCACCCCGTACTAAATTTAATTGAGGACGCCACAAAAGCATTTGAAGAAAAAAAACACACCGTAGCAATATTTCTAGACGTTGAAAAAGCTTTCGACAGAGTTTGGCACATAGGACTAATTCAAAAACTAATTAAATTCAACTACCCACAATGGATCATCCACATTATCGCCCGTTACCTTGCTCGAAGGAAGTTTCAGGTAGTCATGGACGGAACAAAATCACCCATACACGACATAAGGGCTGGGGTGCCCCAGGGATCTGCACTAGCACCACACCTTTATAGCATATATATTTCAGACATTCCTACCAATCCACAAGTAAAAGTACGACTCTTTGCAGACGACACCATGGCCTACACCATATATAAAAACATAAATTTTGCCAGCTTAAAAATGCAGAGGTACCTAGTTGAACTACAAATTTGGTTCACGACTTGGAGGATAAAAGTTAACCCACAAAATCAGCAGCTTTGATTATTAGCCGAGGACGCAAACAACTCCCAGCACCACTCACTTTATTCGACACAGAAATACCTGTTAAAAAAGATACAAAATATTTAGGCACTACAATAGACTCGAAACTAACCTGGAGAAGTCACATAGAGGACACAAGAAAAAAAGCCACTGGGAGATATGTACAATTGTACGCTCTATTCAAAGGAAGGGAACTAAACATCCACACAAAAACTGTCTTATACAAATCCATGATACAGCCGATTATACTGTACAACTGCGCAGTATGGAGCTACGGAGCCAAACACCTCACAGATAGACTACAAATCACACAAAACAAGGTACTCAGAACCATCACTGGAGCACCCTGGCGAACTAGAATAGCACACCTACATGAAATGACAAATTGCAGACCCCTCCATGACATATACAGGGAAAGGAACAAAAAACTCTACGAACAGGCAGACACACACACTAACGACATAGTACGGGAACTAGGACGTTACGACCCTACTGAGACCAGACGCTACAAGAGACCACGGCTGGCGTAGGAGAGCATTATTATGACTAACTCAGTGTCTATTATAATCTTGGGAAAAAAAAAAAAAAGGAAAAAAAAAATTAAAAAAAAAAACACAACCCCCGATACCTAGATTTAGAAAAAAAAAAAAAATTAGAGTAGTAATTAATCAAATTGACAATCGACTACGCCAGACCAACGGGATCGACGACAACCCACCACCCAACTATCCCATCCTTGCTCCAACCCCAGACCTGACATTCACAAGTCGCTCATTTCATGCCATCACAACCTTAGTCACGGCCGGACGCCACTGGGATAACCGCCTAGGTCAACCTTCTAGCCAGAGAATAACGCTGGCGCCACTGACGGCCCCAGATGGGGAATGGAAATGTATCCACCTCACTCCTAATCCCAAGAAAAGAAAATCCTACCCCAACAAGAAACTCTTTATAACCTTTGCCACCGCCGGACTCCACTGGGATAACCGCCTAGGTCAACCTTCTAGCCAGAGAATAACGCTGGCGCCACTGACGGCCCCAGATGGGGAATGGATATGTAACCATCCGCGCCAAACCTATTCCCTACAGTCAAGTTAAACCTTTCGATCCTCCTCCCGGAAATCGACTCATGAATCAACAACATATATCATCATCATACCTTATACACACCTTCCCACATCCCAACAAAAGAAAATCCTCCCCAAATCCCGAGACCCAGCGCGATCGTTCACTATCACCAACTTCACTCACAAGTGTCAATAATTATACAATTGTTTGTACAAGGTATCAATTTATTCAAGAGGCCAGGAGTCACGATAGTGACTCCGTACTCTAACACAAATATAGCCCTTTCACAGGCGGCCTAGCTTGGCATCAGAGTCAAGGTAGAAATGTCCTGCGTCGGGCTACCAAAACCACACACCTGTAGTATTCTGCAGGCTCATTTCATCTGTTCCATTTCATCAGGTAAACAAGTTCATTCGCGAGGTTAAGAGTCATGACAATGACTCGGTACTCAAACAACAAATCAGCCCTTTCATAGACAACCTGGCGTGGCATAACTGTCAAGTCAGATGTTCTATGTCGGGCAACAGCCGAACGGCTGCGTTATTTTACGTATCGTACCTATTCCCTATCATGTCGGGCAGAGGTAAAGGCGGTAAAGTGAAGGGGAAGTCAAAGTCGCGCTCTAGCAGAGCCGGTCTTCAATTTCCCGTTGGAAGGATCCATCGCTTGCTTAGGAAGGGTAACTACGCCGAGCGAGTTGGTGCTGGCGCCCCCGTTTATCTCGCAGCAGTCATGGAGTACCTGGCGGCTGAGGTCCTCGAGTTAGCCGGAAACGCAGCCCGTGACAACAAGAAAACTCGCATCATCCCACGTCATCTGCAACTGGCTATTCGCAATGACGAGGAACTCAACAAACTTCTCTCTGGCGTGACCATAGCACAAGGCGGCGTCCTTCCAAACATCCAGGCAGTGCTTCTCCCCAAAAAGACCGAGAAGAAGGCGTAAACCTCTTAGATCTTGCTGTCTTAAATCGGCCCTTTTCAGGGCCAACAAACATTCCTAGTTAAAAGAGAAATGTTCGATGAATATGCTATTGTTATTTTTCTATTAGGCAGGCCCTATCGGGTTTACTGTACTGAAGCATTACTAGTTTTGTTCTTGAGCTCAAGAAATCTGTTAGAATGGGTTGATGACAGCAAACATGAGTTGGTGTCACGTCGTAGGATGGCGTTTCCACATTTGTAACATCGTGAGGTATGTGGGGTTGAAGGGTCGTGGGATTTTAGGTCTAACGGGATTCGTATTGAGACATTCGTGGTCAGGAGGTCAACTTAATTAGCTTTGATAATAATAATGAACTCGGGAGATAAAAGGGGTGGTTCCGACTGAATTCAAGTCAGATGTACTATGTCGGGCAACAGCCGAACGGGATTCGAACCACGTAGAGGGAGGGGGGGGGGCGCCGTTCGGCTGTTGCCCGACATAGAACATCTGACTTGACAGTTATGCCACGCCAGGTTGTCTATGAAAGGGCTGATTTGTTGTTTGAGTACCGAGTCATTGTCATGACTCTTAACCTCGCGAATGAACTTGTTTACCTGATGAAATGAGCCTGCAGAATACTACAGGTGTGTGGTTTTTGTAGCCGACGCAGGACATTTCTACCTTGACTCTGATGCCAAGCTAGGCCGCCTGTGAAAGGGCTATATTTGTGTTAGAGTACGGAGTCACTATCGTGACTCCTGGCCTCTTGAATAAATTAATACCTTGTACAAACAATTGTATGATTATTGACACTGTGAGTGAAGTTGGTGATTGCGAACGATCGCGATGGGTCTCGGGATTTGGGGAGGATTTTCTTTTGTTGGGATGTCGTACCACGTAGAGGATAGGTCAGGAAGTTTTATATATGGCACTTATGGCGATCTCATCACCGTAGACACGGAACATCAACATATCATCATCATCATACCTTCCCACATCCCAATAAAAAAAAAAATCCTCCCCAAATCCAGAGACCCAGCACAATCATTCATTATCACCAATTTCACTCACGGTGTCAATAATTAAACAAATTGTTTGTACAAGGTATTTAATTCATTCAAGAGGCCAGGAGTCACGATAGTGACGTACTCGAACATAAGATCAGCCCTTTCACAGGTGACCTAGCTTGGCGTTTCTGTCAAGGTGGATATCTTGCGTCGGGCAACACAACCAATCACCTGTAGTATTCTGCAGGCTCATTTCATCAGGTTAATAAATTCATTCACGAGGTTAAGAGTCATGACAATGACTCAGTACTCAAACCACAACAAATCAGCCCTTTCGCAGACAACCTAGCTTGGCGTAACTGTTAAGGTAGATGTTCTGAGTCGGGCAACAGCCGAACGGCGTCATCACCGTAGTGCTTTGAGGCAACACGGTCGAACGTGAGTCAGGTATAAGAGTAGTTATTATTAATAATTTTTGTTCTAGACAAGAGCTCTTTAATAAACGTGTGTTTGGCCCTGAAAAGGGCCGTTGGTTCTTGTGAAAGCGACAGAATTAACCGCCGAAACCGTAAAGGGTACGACCCTGTCTCTTGAGAGCGTACACCACGTCCATGGCAGTTACGGTCTTCCTTTTGGCGTGCTCCGTATAGGTAACCGCGTCGCGAATGACGTTCTCAAGAAACACCTTGAGTACGCCACGCGTCTCCTCA
The DNA here is from genome assembly GCA_039000515.1 of Timema cristinae. NCBI lineage: Eukaryota > Metazoa > Arthropoda > Insecta > Phasmatodea > Timematidae > Timema > Timema cristinae. Next base: position 21,736 of record JBCFYV010001941.1, on the reverse strand, counting down.
TAGATGAGGCCGGAGATTCGCTTGACTCCCCCTCGACGAGCGAGACGGCGAATGGCCGGTTTGGTGATACCCTGGATGTTGTCACGAAGGACCTTTCTATGGCGTTTCGCGCCACCTTTTCCAAGACCCTTGCCTCCCTTGCCGCGACCAGTCATTGTGTCTACTGCTTTCGTTGCTGGCTCGAACAGTATACGAGAGAAGCCGTACGGCTGTTGCCCGACATAGAACATCTGACTTGACAGTTATGCCACGCCAGGTTGTCTATGAAAGGGCTGATTTGTTCTGTGAGTTACAGGCAGCAGTCGCTAGCCCTTATCCTCATGGTATGAGGGTGAAAACAATGAATAGGTGAAACCGTTGAATGATGCTGCAATAAAATACAAAGTTATAGATTAGTACCCTTTGAGTGAAAAAAGTGGTGATTGTGAATGATCTCGCTGTGGTAAGAGGGTTTGGAAGGATTTTCTTTTCTTAGGATGAGGAAGGTTGGCTTATTTGGAATGATCGATTTGTGAGTGATGGCGTAATGTGATTTCGGGAGTGGGTTGGTAGGTTTAACTGTTTTAGGAGTTGGTTTGACGAGGATGGTTACATTTCCATTCCCCATCTGGGGCCGACAGTGGCGCCAGCGTTATTCTCTGGCTAGAAGGTTGACCTAGTCGGTTATCCCAGTGGAGTCCGGCGGTGGCAAAGGTGCTTAAGAATAACTTGTTGGGAAGGATTTTCTTTTCTTGGGATTTGGAGTGAGGTGGATACATTTCCATTCCCCATCTGGGGCCGACAGTGGCGCCAGCGTTATTCTCTGGCTAGAAGGTTGACCTAGTCGGTTATCCCAGTGGCGTCCGGCCGTGACTAAGGTAGTAATGGCGTGAAATGAGCGATTGTGCATGAAAGTTGTACCGTGCGCCTTCGAGTAGGTAGTCCGTGTCCACCGGGCATTTTGGCATAGTGACTTTTTTTTTTTTACTTATTATTATATGCTTATAACTAGTGGTGATTAACTAAGAACTAGTGATGTTTAACTAAAACTAATGATAATTTTTTTTTTTTTTTTTTATTATTTTATATATTTTTAATAAATTTTTGGTTTTTTAATGTTTTTTTTTTTTTTTTGTTTTATATATTTTTAATAAATTTTTGGTTTTTTAATGTTTTTTTTGTTTGTCACTATGCCAGTCGAGGTTTTTTGTATTTCCTGGTGTCTTCTGGGTCGTAGCGTCCTAGTGATCTTATGATTGTGTTTGTGTGCGTGTCGCTTTGTTCGTAAAACTTCTTGTTTCTGTCCCTGTATATTTCTTGTAAGAGTCTGCTCTTTGTCATGGTGTGTAGATCATCTATTCTGGTGTAGCGGTTTGTGCCGGTTATAGTTCTGAGTATTTTGTTTTGAGTAGTTTGTAGTTTACTTAATAAGGTTGCTGATGCGTAGCTCCAGGCTACGCAGTTGTACACTATGATTGGCTGAATGACGTATACGAGAGAACCGTTGAAAGTGGTGGTTTTGCTAGATGCCAAATGTCGTGCCATTGGTCGGTGATACTTCAGCCAATAGATCCGCGCCAAGCTCGGCCAATCGAGACGTTTCTCTAGTTAACAAAAGTAGTATTTTCACGGGCACGCGCATATTCCGTTCTCGCATCTAACATGGCACGTACGAAACAGACAGCTCGTAAGTCTACCGGAGGGAAGGTCCCCGCAAGCAGTTGGCGACTAAGGCCGCTCGCAAAAGTGCGCAGCGACAGGTGGCGTCAAGAAACCCCACAGGTATCGGCCCGGCACCGTGGCTCTCCGCGAGATCCGCCGCTACCAGAAGAGCACGGAGCTTCTGATCCGCAAGCTACCTTTCCAACGGTTGGTGCGAGAGATAGCTCAGGACTTCAAGACGGACCTGCGCTTTCAAAGCTCGCCGTGATGGCTCTTCAGGAAGCCAGCGAGGCCTACCTGGTCGGACTGTTCGAAGACACCAACCTTTGCGCTATCCACGCCAAGCGCGTCACTATCATGCCCAAGGACATCCAGCTAGCCCGCCGTATCCGCGGAGAGCGAGCTTAAGTGCCTCGTCACTGGGACCACTCAGCACAACAGCCCTTTTAAGGGCTAAACAACCCTTTCGATTGAGAGCAAATTGCAACAGGCTATTTGAAAATATAATAATAAAAAGGGATGTTTTCGTTAGAGAAAAAACCCTGCCTTGGTTAAATTATTTGGAACATACCTGACGAAGGACTAGACTACCAACTAATTCCTTAAACCGAATGATCCAGTTGACCTAATTAATCACCCTGTACCACACATACGACTCGGGCCAATCAGCTCCCCACCCGTCAACTCAAGTATTGTATATTAATAACCCTCGGTGCTAAATATATACACCACCCACACTTGTCAAGAGAAAAGCAGGGCTCTCGATATACTGTATGGTTTATTTATATATATATATAGTAGAACCATCCGTTTGATAACATCACCAAGACAATGTATCAAAAACCTTGCCTTTCTTTTGCAAGTTTAGCTGAACTGAACTTGTGAGACTGGCAGACCTAGAACGATTTATTTAAATCCTCGTTTAGTAACGTGTCACGAACTGATTTGCTCTTTGTCATACACATTTGTTTGGCCCTGATAAGGGCCGATGTTTAACGCAGGTAGGTTAAAAAGCTTCACTTCTTCTTCGGTGCGGCTTCTTTGGGGTTTTCGCCTTAGGGGCGACCTTCTTGGGCTTGGGTGCACGGGGCTTTTTAGTAGGCGGGCGGGAAACCTTCTTCGCCTTGGAAGGAGACTTCTTGGGCTTCGGAGTCACTTTCTTTTTCTTCTCCGCCGCTGCAGGTACCTTCTTCGCCTTCTTCGGAGTACCGACCGCCCTGGGAGCCTTCTTGGCCGTTGTAGACTTTTCTCCTTCGGTGCCTTCTTGGGACCGGCGGGCTTAGCCCCCTCCTTTCCGGGGCCACGGGAAGCTTGAAGGAGCCAGACGCGCCTTTGCCTTTTGTTTGCACAACTCTCCGGAGGTCACGGCAGACTTTAGGTATTTCTTGATGAAGGGGGCCAGCTTTTCCGCGTCTACCTTATAGTTGGCCGCGACATACTTCTTGATGGCCTGAAGGGAAGAGCCGCCTCTTTCCTTGAGGCTGCCGATGGCGCTGCTTACCATCTCGGAGGTGCGCGGATGGGCGGGCTTTACTCTGGGCTTCTTGCTAGCCGCAGCCTTGCTCTTTTTCGGAGAGGCCGCGTAGCCGGGGACGGTGCCGTCGCCGCTGCTGTATCTGCCATTATCGGTAGATGATAGGTTCGAGGAGTAAGAAAACGAACGAATGGTAATTCGAATATAAAATTCAGCATGTTCTCAAGTAATGCATTATAACTGTCACGGACGGCTCAGAAAACCACGAAACGGCGCGCGCCGAGACACCGCGAAGCTCGAAGTTTCACAGGTGCCCATCACCCTTTTAGCCTAAAGTACGAACAGGTCACTTACCCCGGAGACGCATCAAACTCCTATCCTGGGTTCCCGAATAGTTTCACGCTGACCCCTGAAAGCTTATCAGGGTCACACATACCCCGTGGACCGTGCACAAATAACTCCAAGGTCGAGGTGCGCTACCCTTTCATGCTCACCGTGAGAGTTGAAGGACGCTTCCTGGTAAGGCTTTGTCCGGGGACCCCTTAGGGACGTAGGACCCTGTTTAATCCTTCTCGGACCCGCTGGACGAAGTAGCTAGCTTCACGACCAACTGGGAAGGCAGGAAGGCTTTCCAAAGTTAGCGTTGCACCGAACACAAAACCTCCCCGGTTGTAGATTTCCCGAATACAAATCCTTCGCAAAAAGTAAACGTTTGTGACACGTCACGTCATGAATGACGGGGGAGGCGGTTCGGCTCTCTCGTTTTACGATAAACTGTGACGTAGGTATAGGTGTTTCGTGATTTGAGAAGTATATTTTGCTGGTGAGAAGTTGACAGGTTAGGGCCCTCCGCGTTTGTTTGAATTTTTTTTCCCGCCAAAAGACTTATTATTATTATTTCTTTGAGCTTTTGAAGGGGGTATGTCGGCCGACGCTCCAGCCTCTAGTTCATCCCGCTGCCACCAGAGGCGCCGCTACCGTCTATAGGTTGGATATAGATAGACAGACAGAGAGGTCGAGCGCGTCCCATTTTATTCAATGTGATTATGTAGGTTGAAAATGGAGGATAGCTTTTATTATTATAAGAAATTCACACGCTATATTTTAATATATAACATCCACAGATGCCTCTAGCGTAAGTAATAGAATCACAATATAGTGTAACAAAACGGCCGCCCCCTTGCAACCAAAGTATCTGAAGTAGAATGGTTTTGACTAAGGGCGCGTAGCTACCTTAGTGAGAGAAGAGATGTTCAAACAAATCTTTGGTTAAGCCAGCACATATTTTCTGATGTGTAATTGGTGCAACTCTAGAAAAATGACACCCAGCTCAACGTGCCGACCGCTTTACGGACCGAGCCTTAATGAAGTTAATCATCTAATCGGAGCTATAGAAGTTCTTAGTTGCCTTGACAAACCCTTATATAATCTAAGTAAACCAAATTGGTTTTATGAAAAGTTAAAAAAAAAAAAAAAGTTTCTTACCACTAAAAATAGTTTAGGCCCAAATTATCTTCATCAGCCCTTGGGGAGAGTTTATAATACTTTTTCGATATAATATACGTAACTCGTCTGAGATATCTACATTGATTCAGACAGTTCAAGTTGGGTTTATATAAAATGTCCCCCGCGTTTGCGGCATGGGGGAGGGTAAATACTCGCTTGAAACAAACTCTGTACACGCGTCTGGGGCTCGAACACCAGAATATAAGCCAGACCAAAACGAGGGCAGCGCCGTAGGTAGAGAATAGATTCGGGTATACTACAAACTCAACTCATCTTATCTAAACAAGTTTTGACACGTAAACTTTTATAATAATCCTGAACTGAAAAACCAATTATATAATGATATATTTTTTTTTTTTTTTTTTAAAGAATAAGGACTATATATCTTTTTATAATACTCATATATAGCTAGATACCCCCAACTTATTGTCAACGGCCATACCATGCTGAAAACACCGGTTCTCGTCCGATCACCGAAGTTAAGCAGCATCGGGGTGGTCAGTACTTGGATGGGTGACCGCTTGGGAACACCACGTGTCGTTGACATATTATTTTGAAAAATATTATTCAACAATGTATTAATTTTGGTTGTGTATAATTCTCTCTCGCCCAATAGCATGTGTTAATTATATTCAAATGATTGTTTCAAACAGTTTCTCTCTCTATAATATATAATATAAAAAAAATTCAAGACTATATGTTGACATTTACATTATTGTTTGTTAACGTTTAGTTGAGGGCCTTGAAACCGGTACTAGCCGTGATATGTGTGTGTTTTTGTTCGCCAGCGTGGTGTGTTATAAATAAATTTATGAACTGTGTGCAGCTTTTCAAAAATGTCGTTGAGACATGTATATGCGACGTGGTAGCCGGTAATGTTATATAACAAATATAACAAACATAATAAATATTTTCAAATCACCCACCAAACATTCGTATATAGCTTAGGGAGACATATCTATTCGCCAACGGCCATACCATGTTGAACACACCGGTTCTCGTCCGATCACCGAAGTTAAACAACATTGGGCGTGGCAGTACATGGTTGGGTGACCGCCTTGGAATACGCGTGTGTTGGCGTATTGTTTTACCTGAAAAAAATTTTTTATTGTGTATATAGGTAAAAAGCATCTATCAACCTTCCAAGTTATGAAAACTGATTGATGTTTAGTTGGTTTTAAAAAAGAACCAAGTGGCTCATAAACATCCTAGTAGGCCTAGATGCGGTTGCCAATAAAATTAATAGATTAAATAAATTGATGTTTGGGTGGATTTTTACATTTAGATAAACGTTTTTACAATGCAAAGATGTTATTAGTGACATTTCATTTTAAATACTTATGCGATTGATATCTATAATATAACTGGTGAGGACACCTGTGGCTGAAATTTTCAAGCTATCGGCTGCATTCCATTGTGTAGAGAGAAGGAAACTTTGGGTAACTCTTTCCGCCTAGCCCATACAAGTAATTTGGCATTTTGCATGTTATTAATTTGATTGAATATATTAGGTACAGTAAAGTGTGATAGTTAAATGAAATAAATGTGTCAGTAAAAGCTTTGGGAGCATAACAAAGTTTTGAAATGGTGAGTTTTTTTCTTTAAATAAATTAATGTGGCAATATATACGATGATTTTTGAAGGAAGCTTTTTTGAATGCTTTATCTCGTACCAGAATTTATCCACACTTAGATTTTTGTAGGAAGGAAATTTCTACTTCCACTCTAAATGACCGTTTATCCTACCAAATACTAATGTTTTGATAGTATTCGGTACGAAATGAAGCTTACAGATTGTGATTCCTCTTAAATCAGGGTTTAGTAGATACCGTACTTCTTACAAGCCTATAACTCAAATTATCGTTTGAACGTATGGCAACTACACAAAGTTTGTTTACTCAAACAAATGTAATAAGGTTTTAAAATACTTTATTTTTTATATCTATCGAACTTTCAATATAATATAGTTTTAAAAACCAAAAAATAAGCTAATTGCCAAATTTTAAATTTAAGTGTAGTCTTAGCAGACAGTAAACAGCATGGGTGATATTTATTCATAAGTATATGTTTTCACACAAGAACATTGAAAGTAACCGTTAAATTTGTCCTCACTCACACACACACACACACACACACACCACACTGTAAATTGTTGAATTTTCTTACTCTTTTTTCCAACCAAAGAGAGGAACTAGCTTATGAAATTAAAAAACCATTTTGTTTTTTTTTAGGAACATATTTATTTTCTCAAGTCAATTTTGTTACGGTGGGAAACTTGGATATTATTTTTGTTTTTTTGCTCTCCTGTGGCAAGTGTTTGGTGTGTTTGTCCACGTTGATAATTTTATCCTCGATGCTCATTGTTCTGAGTCAAGGCATTCGTGAACGCCTTATTAATTCGTTGTAAATAAAGTTTTTGCGGTAGCTTGCGGGAATATGGGGGTAGTGAAGTTTTTGTTGACTACATTAATAAGTTTTTTTTGTGTGTGTGTTGGGCCCGGGAGTGCTTCGCCTTTTTGGGGTAAAAAATTAAAATTTACACGATCGTGAAACAAAGGGAGTTCTGGATCTATTCTTGAACATCAACCCTAAAATAAGGGAAAATTTCCCATATTTATCGAGGGGAAAAACCTCCACGTGTTCAAAATTTTCCCCCTATTCAGAGTTCGGGGGGGTTTTTGGGGGAATATTTTCCAGCTGGGGGCATGCGTGTGATAGTGCATTCAAAATAATAATAAAAATAATAAAAATAATAATAATAATAATTAATAATCATCACATGGGTGGGGGGTTTCCCAAAGGTGTCCTTTTTCTTTAACCCCAAACGGGACACATCTTGTCAATGAATGGATAATTTAAAATCGGGTATTTCCAACGCCAACGGCAAAATTCCAAAAATCGGGGCACCCAAAAACCAAAAAAACCAAAAAATTCTTTTTTTAAAAAAAACCTTAAAGATTTAATATGTAAAATACCTATTTTCAATTTTAAACCCATCATAAATTTTTCAAAAAATGGGAAAATTTGGGGGAAAAAAAACGCGTTATTTTTCCCCCGGGGTTTTTAAAAAAAAAAGGTGTTGGGGACTCCAATTTTAAAATTAAATATGGGAGGGGTTTGGAGGGAACTTTAAATTTGGGGTTTTTAAACAGCGTTGCCATTTCCAAGTTCCCTGCATCGGGGGTTAAAAAATTTTAGAAATATTTTAAAAATACTTAATTTTTTCCTGGGAGGGGGTGTGTGCCCAAAAGCAGGAAGAAATTTAAGCCCCCCCCACCCCCCCCAACTATTTTATAAAATAAATAGGCGGTCCCCCCAAAAATTTTTGCGGTAGAGAGAATTGAAAAAAATTTAAAAAAAACCACCTCAAATTATATTTCGGCAGTAATTTTTTTGGGGAAGAGAGTATTTGGGGAACAAAGAAAACCCCCCCTTTTTTTTAAAATTTTAAATTAAGTAACAAAAAATCTTTTTTTTTTACCTTAACTTTTGGGATTTACTATTTTTGTGCCAACATTGTATTTATTTATTTTCACTTCCCAAATAAAATAACTTTGATTTATTTAAAAATGGAAAAACTCAAAAAGATATTAGGGGAAATTTTTTAAAAAATTTACATACAGTTTGGCCTACAAAATTTATTAAAGTTTTTTTTTCTTTTTTCCATTTCCTTTTTAAAAAAAGCTCTCCCATACGTCCCAGGTTCGAATCTCGATGGGGGAACTGGGGGTGGTTTTTTTTTAAAGGTTTTCCACCCCCTCCACGCAAAAATTGGGGGTTTACTTTTCCCCAATTCAACCCCCCGTTCTAAACCCCTTAACGTAATTAGTATTTTAAAACGTATAACCCGAAAAGGGGAGTAAAACGCGGTGCTAATAAAGACTTTCCTAGCATTTCTAGCATTTCCCTTCTCAAAAATTTTATCACCTCTTTTGGGGTTAAAATTTTGGGAAAATTGTTTTTTTTTTTTTGTTTTTTTTTTTTTTTTTTGAAGTTTTAAAAAGGGAAAAGTAAAATTTTTGTTTTGGTCTTCTTTGGCGCTTTTTTAAAAAAAAAAAACGGAATTTTTAATTTTCCCAAAACAAAAAGACAAAAAAGGGGGGCACTGTGTTGCAAGTTATTAAAATTTTTAAAAAATAAACGTTTTAAACCCCCAAATGAAAAATTTTTTTTGGGAAAGAAGAGAGAAGATTAACAATTTTTAAAACAAAAAAGCGATTGAGTTTTTAACACGGGGAAAGATATGGTGAGAATTTTCCCCTTTTTTTGTTTTGTTTTTTCAAGAAAAAATTTTTTTCCCCTTTTAATGAAAAATTAAAAGGGGCTCCTTTTGGCGGGGTTTTGATATGGTAATTTCAGAATACATAAATAACCAAACAAATAAATTAATTTTTTTTTAAAATTTAAAAACCTTTAATTTGTTTCATTACAATATAAATAAAATTTTTAAAAAAAATGCCTAAAATTTTAAACCAGAGGTCCCAATTAAGTTCCCCGTGCAACTGAGTAGATAAAATAAACGATTTTTTTTAAAAAAAAACTTTAGGGGAATTATATTATAAATATTTAATAAAATAAGTAAAAAAAGGGTTTTTTTTTTTATCCATGTTCTCTTTTTTAAAAAGTTTTATTTGTAGTAGTATAGTATAGTATAGTAGTAATAGTTTGTTTTTAAAAATTTAAGTAGTATTTTTTATATTTTTATTTGTTGTTCTAGTAGTTGTTTTGTTTAGTAGTAGAAGTATAGTAGTTGTTGTAGAGTATTTTATTAGTTTTTAATAGTTGTGTAGTTTATATTTGTAGTAGTAGTATTAGTTGTTCGAGTTGGTTTTTTGTAGTTTTATAGAAAAAGTATATTTTAGTAGTAGTATTAAAAAAATTAGTTGTTCTAGTAGTTGTAGTTCCAGTAAGTTATAGTGTATATTGTAAAAGTATGTAGTTTGAGTAGTTTATAGTAGTAGTAGTTTAAATAAGTAGTAGTTGTTGTAGTAGTAGTTATGAAAAGGGTTTTTGTATTAGTTGTTTAGTAGTTGTAGTTCTAGTATAGTTATAGTAGTGGGTTGTTTTAATAGTTGTAGTAGTTGAGTAGTTCAAGAAAATAGTATTAGTATTTTTTGTTCTAGTTTGTATTCTAGTAGAGTTATAGTAGTATAGTATATAATAGTGTATGTTGTAGTAGTAGTTATAGTGTAGTAGTTTTTTTAGTTGTTGTAGTATAGTTTTTTTAGTAGTATTATATTATTGTTCTAGTAGTGTAGTTTAGTATTTTTTTTAAAAATATTTAGTTGTATAAAATTTTTAGGGTTTTTTATGGGTTATTAGTACCCCCAATTTCATTGCGAGGGAACGCATTTTTACTATTGACAACAGCGTTGTCATTATTTTTTTTTTCCCCTGATCAGTCTTCCTTCGAATGTTTTTAAAATTTTGGGGAATGCTGGGCTGACGTTTCATACTTGGTGTTTCCCCTTTTTCCCCCAACACAGTCGTAAAATTAAGTAGTCTGATTTCGTTTCCTAATAGCTAGCTAAAAAAAATTTTACTAAAAAAAACACAATTTTTTAAGTACTGGGGTGTAGAATAATGTGTTTTTGATCACGTTAATTTTTGGTTGTATTGTATTTTTGGTTCGTGTTTGTATTTTTACCAAATTTTTTGGGAAAATATTTTTTTACTGCATATTAATATATTTATTTGAAAAAATTGTGTATTGTTAACAATTAAGATATAAAAACATTATGGAACCCCCCCGGGTTGTTAAAAAAAAATTTCCTTCCCAAAAGGGGAAAATTTTAAAATAGTAAAGAAATGGCAAGGGGTTTAAAAAGTCTAAAAAACTATTTTCGTTAAAGGGGAACTTGTTCGGTAACTCAAGCAGCAATGGAACTGCAAAACTACAGGGTATCTTTAAGTTAGAAAACTCTATTAAAAAAAAATTCAAAACTAAGGGAAATTTGACACCAATCAAAAAAAAAAACCCCCACTCAAAAAAGCTTTTGGGGTAAAATGGGTTATAGAAAAACTGCATGACTGTCGTGAAAAAATTTTAAGGGCACCCCTAGTCTAAAAAATATGATGTATGCTGATTGGGGGGGGGGGGGTAACCGTTACTGATTAAGAAAAAATAAGAATGAAATTTTTTAGCATTTTTTTAAAAATCAGTTTAATAATTTGTTTTTAAAAATTATGAGGAAAAAAGCTTTTTTCTTAAAAAATTTTAAAAAAAAATTTGGGGGGGAAAAGAGAAACGTTAATAAACTTAAAACTTGAAAAAATTACGATTTGGAAAAGTTAATGTTTCTAGAAAAGGCTGTACACCAAAAGAAATTTTTTTTCCTGTCAATTAAACCCCCCCAAAAACCCCCCCTTTGGGAATTTTTTACAATGGGGGTTTTTAAGAAAAACCCTCCCCCCCTCACTTTCCCCAAAAACAGAAAGCTAGAAAATTTGGGAACCGGTTTTAAGAGAGAGGCGCGAAGATAAATCTTTTCTCCCCAAAAACACAGTTTCCCCCCACTAAGAAATTAGGGGTATAGTATTTATAGAGAAAAAAATAGACTAAAAGTATTAGTAGTTTTTTTTTTTGTATATTTAGTATTAGTTGTTTAGTAAGTTCTAGTAGTAGTAGTATTCTATATAGTTTGTATTTGTTCCAAAATAGTTATAGTAGTACTATATTAGTTTGTTGTTAGGTTTAGATTATTGTTTTTAGATTGTTCAGTAGATTATAGAAAGTTGTAGTATTTTAGTAGTTTTTGTTGTTCTTTGTAGTATTAAGTATGGAGTATAGTATTTTGATTTGATTGTTGTATTAGTTCCTAGTAGTTATAGTAAATAAAAGGGGGGGAGTTTTAGATTAGTAGTTGTAGTATAGTAGTATTAGTATTAAATTGTTCAGTAGTAGTTCTAGAGTAGTGTAGTTCTTAGTAGTTGTTGTTTGTTCCAGTTTTTGGGGTTAAGTAGTCTTAAGAGTGTTGTAGAGTATTTTTTAGTATTTTGTTTAGTTTGTTCTAGTAGTATTATATAAAGTTGTAGTGTTATAGTAGTTTGTTGTTTTTTTAGTAGTAGTTATGTAGTAGTAGTTTTTTGGATTAGTATTAGTAGTTGTTGTATTTGTTCCCAAAAAAGTTATAGTGTAGGTAGTAGAGTAAAAATTTTTTTGTTGTATATAGTTTATTATATTTTTGTTCTAGAGAGTATAGTAGTAGTAGTATAGTTTTGTAATATTGTAGTAGTTTAGTTGTAGTATAGTAGTAGTAAAAAAATAATAAAGAAGTAGTTATATATTTTATATTTAGTAGTAGTAGTTGTTGTTCATTTTTGTTATAGTAGTATTTTCTAGTATAGTAGTAGAGTATATAGTATTTGTTTGTAGTAGTATTAGTATATTATTATTTAGTTTTTCTAAGTTAAAATTTTTTTTAGTAGTAGTAGTTGTTCAGTTTTAGGTTTAAATAATAGTTGTGATTATATAGTAGAGTTGTAGGGTTTATTTTTAGTATTTTTTGTATTATTTTTCTAGTTTTTTTGGGGCTAGATAGTTGAGTAATGTTGTAGTAATATTGTAGTAGATTTTAGTTGTTATTTAGTATAGTAGTATATAGTATTAGTAGTTGTTGAGTAGTAGATTAGTATTAGTTTTTTCTAGTTTTGTTATAGTATTTTAGTAGTAGTTGTATTAGTGGTAGTTCTAGTATAGGGGTAGTAAGTTTTGGGAAAATTTGAAGTTAAATTTTTCTAGGGGGAGAGAGTGTTAATGATTTATTTTTTGGTGTGTGGAAGAGAGAAGATACAGGGTTTGTGAGTGTTTGTATGTGTGGGGAGAGATAGAGAAAATTGTGTTTTTTGAGAGAGAGTGTAGGAAGTGAGTGAGTGAGAAAAAGGTGTGGGTTGTTGAAAGTTTTATGGGTCCCCCCCCCAACAAAAACTTTTCACTCATTTACTTTTTTTCTGCATTCTAAATATCAAAAAAGAATTTGAATCGGGTCCCCGACTTGGAGAATTGCTTAAAAAGGGGAATTACAGATCCCTTTGGGCAAGCGTTCAAAAACTGCAAAGGGGGGGAAAGAATGCCGGGGGGGCGAGTCGTTTTTTAAATATGCTATAGGGGGTTTGGGGGGGGTGGGCAGAAAGAAAAAAGGCCTATTTTCCTCCCCGATCTACTTTTAGCCTTAAAAATTTTTAAAAATTAAAGAAAATCGACGGGATTTAAAAAAATCATTTAAAACCCCCAAATTTTTAGAAGTCGTTTTTTCCCCCTTATTGAGGTTAAATAGATTTAGGGGCTTAAGGGCTTTTTTCTTTATTTTTATACAAAAAAAATTTTTGGGGGTTCCCCCCCCCCCCCCCTTTAGATACATTGGAAAAAAAAGAACGCATCGGGAATTGAACCGGGCTTTTAAGTTTTTAGATTTTTTTTTAAAGTGACCCGAACCCAAAAACCAAAAAATTTAAGCATTTTTTAAATTAAATTTGTAACCCCTGTTTTTTTAATTATGAAGATTTAAAATTTAAAACCCCCCCCGGCCCCCCGGGGCCCCTTATTTTGGGGTAAAGCGCCCTTTTTCCCGTGTTGGCGGCTCGACTGCTGAGGACGGGGGGATCGGGCTCAATCCGGGGGTGGGGTGGTTTTTTTTAAAGGGTTTTTTACTCTCCCCCCACGCAAATGGGGGGTTTAATTTCCCTAATTAACCCCTTTCCCAAATTTTAAAAACCCTTAGGTAATTATATTTTAAAAGGATAACCCCAACGGGTTTTAAAACCCCGTGCAAATATATATAATTTATTTTTTTTTTTTTTACTCATCGACCCCAAAAAATTCATAAATCCATTATTTTTTCTCTTTTAAAAAAAAAAGATTTTAAAAATTTTCCCCAGAATTCTTTCTACCCCACCTTATTAGCGATTTAAAAGGCAATTTTTTTTAAGGGGGGTATAAGACCCAGCGAAAAAAAACCCTTTTAAAACAAAAAACCCCCAAAGGTCCTTTGGGAAAAAGCGTCATCCATCGCGTCAATTTTTATTAGGAGTGTTGTTTTTGTACAAAACCTTCATATACCGCGCCTTTTTTTCCAGCATATTCTCGTGCAAAAGGGGCAAATTTTTCGTTTTCGAGTGTTTAAAAAGTAACACAAACGTCCCCTTTTGCGAAATTTATACACAAAATCAGGCGAACAAACAATAAAAAATTTTCGATACATTTTTTTAAAGGGGAAAAAATTTGATTTTTTTTTTTGAAAAGGATAAAACTCAAAACTACGGGGCCGTTTTTAAAAAAATTTTTTCCCAAAAAAAAACTACTCATCACGGTAACATGGGGCAAATTTTTTTTTGGAAATTAATTTAAACTTAAATAAAAAAGTTTAATATATTTTATAGTCGTTGAAAAAAAAAAAAAGTTTTAGGGGGTGAGGAAAGAGAAATTTTGTTTTTGGGACGAAGAACGCAAAAAAAAAAAGATTTTAAAAAAAAAAAAAAAAAAATTTTGGGAAAAAGGGGGAGAAATGAAAGGGGGGAAGCCGAAAAATTAAAATTTGATTTTAAAAATTTTTTTTGATTTGGGGTATACACAATTCCCCTTTTTTGCCTGAGCAAACAAAAAAATTTTTAAAGGGAAGAGAGAAAAAAAGAGAAGGATAAAAAAATTTTGTTTTTATATTGACATAGGGGGATTTTTTTGCTTTGTTTTACAGGATTCTTTACCATTTTTTTTATTTGGGGGAAAGGGGGCTAGTCAAAATAATAACTACTTCACTCTGGATTATTATTTTAAAAAAGGGGAAATACTGCCGTCGCCCGACTAAGAAAATTTCCCAAAAATTTTTTGAACGCCAAAAAAGGTATCTTAGAAAAAGCTGATTTATTGTTTGAGTACCCCAAAAAACTGCGGACCTTGGGGCCCCCTTTTAGACTAAAAGTTTTTTCCCTGAAAAAAAACCTATGAGATTTAGGCCCTAAGTAATTTCATGCGTATGAATTACCATTGATGATAAAAAAAGATTGCGAGTGATTTCGCTGGTTCGGGTAAGGAAGGATTTTTTTTTATTGGGGTAAGGAAGGGTTTTTTTAAATGATGGGGAATTTTGAGAGTTTGTTTTGGGGAAAAAGGGGTCGGTTTTTGGGTTTTACTTTTCTTGGGGTTTTTGGTTTTTTTGTGGGGGGGGTACTTTTTTGGAAAAGTACTTTCCGTAAATTTTCCCCCAAAACATTTTTAAAAAATTATATAAATTTTTTTTTGAAGAAATATTTATAAATTTTAAGATTAAAACCTGTTGACAGGGTTTTTTTTGTTTCACCCCCCGGGACCCCTTTTTTTAAAAAAAATAGAAAAATTAACATGAATTTAGTTTTCTACATAATTTTTTTGGGACCCAAAAATGTTATTTTTGTGATTCGCCCCCAAAAAAAATATAACCCTTTAATAGAATTAGGGAAACGTCTAGAGTTTGGTTTTTTTTTATTACATCGAAAAAATTTTTTTTCTTTGATAGCAAATAAAAATTAGCCCTTTCTTTTTTGTTTTTGGGTTTGGCCTAAAAAGGGGCCCCCGTTTGCTACAAAAAAGACTTTTTTTTTTAAAAAGGGTTTGTATTAGGGGGACAGTTTGGGTTTCCCCCCCTGAGGGGTTTTTGTTTGGGCCCCGCTCACCGGCAGAATAGGCGGACAGCGGTCGGGAAATCTCCCGAGGTGAGGGGAACCCGGGTTTGTTATGTGACCCAAGGGGGCTCCCCTTTGGGGTGCGATGCGCTGAAGATGTCGTGACGAAGGTTCTGAGCCTTGTTTGCTGGGGGGACCCCCTGTCGGGGTGGACTTGCTTCAGAACTTTTTTAGATGTAGAGGCGTGCTTTCCTTCCTTTTTCGTTTCTTCTTTTTACGCCCTTTGGGGGAAAAAGTTTTTTTTGACCTTCCCGGGGCCCTTTTTGGGGAGCTTTCCGCTTTCTTAGGGGGATTTTGAAAAGGGTAAGTGGGCTTTTTTGGGTTTCCCCTGTTGCCCCAACCTCCCCACTTGCCTTTAGTGACTTGACAATTTGGGGGAATTTTTTGGTTATTTATATGCGATTTTCGGGGTTTTTCCCCCCAAAACCCTTTTCCCCGTTGCATAAAACTTAAATTAAATGACTTGGTCCCCTATGATTTAATTGTAAAAGTAAAAAAGGTTTGTTTTTGGGGTTTTTGCCCAAACAAAATATCCCCTTGGCAGAAGCCCCAAAACTAGGTCACTGTAAAAGGGGCCCTGATTGCTTTGTGGTTACGGCAGCATACCCAACCCTTTCCTCAGGGGAAAGATAGTGAAGAGGGGTTTTTTGGATAGATGATGGAAATAAATGAAGTTGTAAATTTTTTACTTTTTTTCCCTTTTCCTTTTTACCTTTTACCTTTTTCCCCTTTTTACCTTTTCCCTTTTATTACCTTTTCCCAAAATTTTGAAAAACCCTTTTTATTCCAGTTTTGGGGCCCTTTGTATGGTCTTTTTTCCCCGTGTGTCCAGTCCCCCTTTGTGCTCTTTTTATTTTTTTTCGTGGTTTGCTGTTTTGGGCGTAAAATCTGCCCTTTTTTCACGGAGATTTCTTCGAGTGTTTGTTTTTTGTTTTTTTTGTTATTTTGGGCGTTTTTTTCCTTTTGTCCACGCCGTTATCGTCCAAAATATTTTATTTTGTTTTATTTGGAGTTTTTTTGGGGGGGGTTTTGGGGTGCAACCCCCCGGCAAGCCCGTAAAGTAAAATGGGAAAAAAGCTTTTGTATATCGTCATTTGTTTGTTGATTTACCGGTTCCCTTTTTAAAAAAAAGGGTTGGGTTTTAAAAAAACCCCTTTTTGCCTTTTGTTTTTTTATATGTTTTTTGTCCATTTTTTTTGTCAAAGGGAACCCTAGGAAATTTTTTGTCCTTTTTAAGGTTTATCTTTCCTGGGATAAGTAAAATTTTTCTGGGGTGTCTTTTTCCCTTCTTGATACGCGATCGGGGGTGATTTGGCCATTCCCCCTTTATTTCTTTTTGGAAAGACCCCGGGTTTCAAATTTTTTAATAACTTTTTCAGTCAGGGGGCAAAATAAATGTTCCTTTCTCTTTTTAAATTTTAAAATATCGTCGGCGAAATCTTTTAGTTTTCTGGGGCTGTGGGGGCGTCTGACACTAGATATTGTATAAAAAGGGGGGCCCCGCACCGACCCCCCGGTACACCCGCCTCCGTTTTTGAAATTTTTTTGATAGGGTGCCTTCGTTTGGAACTTGAAAAGCGTGATTGGGGGTATTGTAATCGGGTTTTTGATCCATTTTGGGGAAATTTTTGGTTAAAATTTTTTGGGGGTTTGCCCCAATGCCATACCTTTTCGAACGTTTTCTCCACGTTTTGAAAGATGGCTATTAGGTTTTCCCCGGGTTGTTGAAAGGTCGTGGCGTCTTCAGGAAAATTTTTGAAAAGGGGGGAAATGGTTGAATGTTTTTTTCTTAAAAACCCAAATTTGGGAAAATTTTGAATGATTTTTTTCCCCCGGTGTGTCTCGTTTTTCTTTTATCAGTTTTAAAAATTTTTCCCCCTTGTTTTTAAAAAAAGGCTTATAGGGCCTATTTTGGGGGGAAAATTGATTTTTTTCCCCCTTTTTTTTGGAATGGATATCACCTTGGCCTTTTTCCCCGGTTTTTGGGAAAAAATTTAAATTTTTTGGGGCGTTGAAAAACCCTTTTGGGTGGTCTATTCTGTCTCAGGTAAGTTCCTTGCATTTGTTCTTTTTTCCGTCCAGTCCTGTGGGCCTTTTTTGTTTTAGTTTTTTGATAGTCTCTTTGGGTTTTTTTGTTGTTTGGGGGGTGGGGTCTCAGTTATGGGTGGGTAAAAGTTGTTGATGCTTGTGACTTCTCGTTAAAGTTTTCGTTTTTTGGGGGGGGGTTTTGGGGGGGAGTTGGTCTTTTAAAGTTTTTGGCATGGCCTTTGCTTTTTTTTTCACTGTTGACGCCATTCCCCCTTTTTCCGTGGGTGGGTGGTGTTTGGTTTTTTTTTTTTTCCCCCTTTTTGGGACTTTGGTTATTTCCCCGTTTTTTGTTTGGGGAGTGGCTGTATTGGTAACAAATTTATTTAAAACTGTTGTTCCCGATTTGTTTTTTGTTCTTCTCAAATAAGGGCCCTTTAAAAAGGTTTTTCCCGGTCGTCGTTCGGGGGGTTTTCACCCCTGCCAATCCCTACGGGGTTCCCCCCTTTAAAGGGGGGGCAAATAATTTAATTGGGGGATCCATTTTGAATTCTTTTTTCTTTGGTGTTTTTCTTAGTTTGTGCTTTAAGATTCCTGAGTGTTTTTTGAACAAAAATATGCTGCGTCAAAACCGTTCTTTGTAGTCAATTCCCTTGGGAGTGCTTCTTTTATTTTCCCGGGTTATATTTTTTTTCCCCCCAGTCGTGCTTATTTTTTGCTTTGCCAGTTGGTTTGGGGTTCAAGGGCTATTTCCCATTTGCATAGAAGGGGTTGGATCCGAAAAAAACTCTTGCCCAAAACGTTAGTGTGTTTTGGGGGTTTTTTTTAGGCTTGTCAATTATGTCTATTATGTTCTTTGGGGGGTGTTATATTTCCCCCATAGTGGGGGGGTATCTGGGGCCAGTTGTTTTTAGTCTGATTTGTTTGAGGTTCCCCCAGATGTCGTTGGCGTTCGTTTCCCAAAAAACCCCATTCCAATTTGTATTCTTGCTGTTGAAGTCGCCCCTTTAAAAAATTGTCCCCCTGTTTGACTATACAAGGGGGTTTTGAATCCCCTTTTGGGGGGGGGGGTTTTAGGGGGAGCCACAAATTTTATTCCGGGGTTTTTGTGTTTACTGTAACCGTTTTTGGCCTCAAGGTTTTTTAGGGGCGTGGTTTTTTGTCCCTTTTGTGTGGAAAAATGGGGCTTTATCAGGGGGCTTTCCCCCCCCCCCCCCCTGTTCTCGGGGCTGACCGGTATATGGCTTTTTTTTAAAAATCCTGGGATGTTTATTTTTTTTCCCCCGGGGGTGGGGGGGTTTTTCCCCATATTAGGGCCAAATCAATCCCCTATTTTTTAAAAGGGGGTTTAATTCCCCTGTTTTTTTGGGGTTGGATACCATTTGCGTTAAAAGGGTTTGGACCCCCTTTCTGATTTTTTTCATTAATATGTCTCTATTCGTCACTTCCTTAGGAAAAAATTTTTTTGGGCTGTTTTCCCGTAGAATAATTTTTGAAGTTTGTCTTAAAACCTTTTTAAAACTTTGTGGGGTTTATGGCTAAAAATTGAAAAAGTCCGATAGGGTTGATATTTTTTTGGGGTTTTTTTATATCTTTGAAGTCAAAGGGGGGAGTTTTTTTTTTTTCCCTTTTTTGCTGTTTAGCGTATTTCTATTGATTAGGAAACCCCTTTGCTGCGTGGTGTCGTTTTTGGGGCCAGTTGGGGTCCGGTTTTTTTGTATGTGGGGAAAATTTTTTTCGTTTTGCCAAAAATTTTTATGAGTGAAGGGTTTGGGTTTTGTCTTTTTCTTTTTTTTTTTTCAACTTGTTTTTGATTTTCCCGGGGGACTTGGGGGGTAGTTTGCCGTGTGTTTTCCCCCGCAGTTAACACAGCTTCTGGGGTAGTTGCGTTTTTCCCAGGGCTTTTGGCTCAAGGGGGGGACCGGCACTTTGACCCCCCGGGGGGTTTTTAAAGAAAAAGTTTTTTTTAAAAGTGGCCAAACTTTTGGACCGGGACGGGGGAAAATTTGTTTTTTGTGATTTGGGTAATGCCAATTTTTACTCGTGTGTTGTTTTTTATTTCTTTTGGGAAAAAGGGAAAATTTTGTGGGTTTGTCATAGTACATACAAAGAGGGAAATTTAGCTTGACCTATGTGGGGGGGGGTTTTCCGTTGTGTGCGTTTTGGGTAACTGCCGCACCCTTTTTTAGGGTTTTACCCCAATATTTGGGGGTTTCCCCCTTTTTTTAATTTTTCTGTTGCTTTTTGGGGGGAAAAAGTCCTTTTTTTACAATTTTAAGGGGTTTGTCTCTGGGAAGGGTGAGTGTGGGATTCCTGACCTGCCCCTTTTTTGCGGGATTTGTAGGCTTTAAAAAACTTCGGGGTGTTGGTGTGTACCTTTTAAGCCATCTTTGTGTAAAAAATTTTAACGTCCCCCACCAGGTTGTTTTCAGGTTTTTAACGATGTTAGAGTAGTTTGCCGTTCCTGATAAAAAATATTGGGGGCAATTTTTTTTTGAGTTCTTGGGGGGGTTTTGTTTTGTCTTGGGGGGTTTTTGGGGGTTTTTTTTTTCCGGTTTGGGCTATATTTACCCCTTTTTTTGCAAAAGTCGAAATTTGTTGGTCACCCCGGGGGGATTTTTTGGGGGGTTTTTCTTCCACGGGTTTGAAAAAAGGGTTTTTTTTTTAGTTTCAGTTGCTGCGATAAAAAACCCCTGTCATTTCCTCTTTTTCGTCCGATAATATGATTCTACGTAATTTAATTCTTAACAGAGTCTTGGTTAAATGTCTTTTTTTTTTTAGCTTTTGTAGGTCAGGGGGTTTTTTCCAAATTTTCCCATTTTTTGGGGGGGCCCCCCAAAAAAAAGGGGACAGCTCTTTAAGTAATTTTGTTGATAGGGGGTTTTTAAAATTTTCCCTTTGTTCAAAGCGTTAAGTGTCAGTTTTAAAATCAAGTTTTTTTTTTTTTTTTTAAAATATTTTTTATTTTACCTTTCAAAAGGGGGTTTTGGAGGGGTTTTTTGTTTTATTTCCCCCAGGGGAACCTAAACTGAGGTGCCCTTTGGGCGTCTCTCGTCCCCCGGGGCCCCCAACTTTTTTTTTCTTTTTTTTGAAATTTTACTCTTTTAACATACTTTTCAAACTTTTTCTTGAAGTAGGGGGGAAGTAAAAATTCCAACCCTTTCTCCCAAAGCCACCCGATTCCCCAAAATCAAGTGTTCTCGTGTCGGTCCTCACTCTCGCCTTCCCCTACCCGGGAAGTGCACCCCCCTTGTTTTCCTGTTACCAAACTTAGGGGTTTTTAAACCCACCCGAGAGAAGGTAGGTGGGTTGTTTTACCTAAGGGGTACCGATCGAGTCACAGACCAAAAACCTTTTTTGGGGAAAGTTTTTTGTGTTGTGGAGGGGAAATGAAGGGGGTAAGGGTTTGTGGGGGTGAAAAAGCCCCTTTGTGTTGTGGGTATCTAATAGAGCCCAGTACACTGTGATGGGGAAAAAAAAAAGCGGTTTTGTCAGGCCTAGTGTAGGGTTTTTTTGGGGAAAATTCCCAGAAGGGCGTAAGAGAAAAATAAACAAAATTAATTTATGCACGGGGGTTTGGGGGAGGGAAAAATTTTAAAGTGGGGGTTTTTTAATGATTTTTGGGGGGGGGGTTACTCAGCGGTTTTTTTTTTTTAAAGCCTAGGGGTTTCGGGGGTTTTTACTGTCCCCAGGTTTCTTTTTATCTGGTTTTTTCCCCCAGGAGGTTTTTTTTTTTTTGAAAAAAAAGGGGGTTTGTATCAAAGGGAAAATGTCCCTTGGGTTTGGAAACCCGTCTCCGCGTGGGTGCGCGCATTGCTTTTTCTGGTGTTTTACCCCAAAAAGCCGCGGGGAACCCTGTTTTGGGATCTTTTGGGCTGATTTATCAAGGGGGTGAGGCGTCCACCCTCGCAAACATACACAGTACTGGGGGGGGCAGGCCCCTGTAAAGTAGCAGCTTTTTGGTGTTAAAGGGGGGGGGACTTGAAAAAGGGGGTAGTTCCCCGGGAAAAAATCCCCGTCGCCTTTTTTTTTGGGCCCTTTTTACGGGGGGGTTCCGTTTTGGCGGGAGTCGATAGTGACGCCCAAGTTTCTGATTCCTCAGAGGGGGTAGGGTCACCCCAGAACCCTTTTAAACGGTCTTTTGGTTGAACCCCTTTTGTGATGTTTTGGCTGTAATTTGGGGGGGTTTACCCTTTTTTCCCCATTTTTTGTTAAACCCCCCACCGAACCGGGCCAGATTTTTCTCGCATGGGGTTTTTTGGGAATTTGTTTTCTTGTGTGTGTGTAGAAAACGATCTCGGGAAAAAGTCTTACCCAAAAAATTTTGGGTCTTTTAGGGACATGGGGACTACCCTGACAAAAAGGGTTTAGATTGCGGACCCTGTGGGGCTCGCTTTTTGTTGTGTGTTGACATTTTTCGCCTTCCATTGTGACT
>JBCFYV010001940.1:0-45420 GCA_039000515.1 Timema cristinae | reverse complement strand
TTTTGATTTATCACTGCTTTTGCTGTAAGCATTTTTGAAAAACCAACTTTGAATAAATTCCAAAGTAAATATGCTGTCCCGTTCGGGCATATCAAATGGCAAAGACACGGGATACAGGCACGTTTTGGGGGAGACTCCAATTCTTTTTAACATCGATTAGGAGACGGGGGAAAATTGGAGTGATCCATTGGATGTTCACAGGGGGAAATTTTTATAGGCATAACCTCCTTTTAGAAAAATTTAAAAAAAAGGGGTTTTGGGACTAGGAAGTAAAAAAGCGTATAAGTGTCGTTTGTATAAGAACGATGTTTTAAAAAAATTTTTGGGGTTTTTTTATTTATTCCATATTTGAATAAAATTTTTGTTTTTTTAAAATTTCCCCTTTTCCCCTATGAGTTTTTATGAGGAAGTAGAAAGAAAATTTCCCTGTCTGGGGAAGATTGTTTTTCCATGCGTGGAAAGAAAAAGTCAATTTTGGGTTTTTTTTCCCTTTTCGGGAAAATGCGGGAGGATATCTGCCTTCAGGGAAAATTTAAATATATTGGCGTGGTACTGTTATGAATCAACTGATGTTTAAAAAGTACAACCCTTTTCTGGGGGACTTTTACAACGCCCAGCCCCCAAACTGGAGGGTGGTGCGATAATGGTAAGGGTCCTTTTATCGGGACAAATTTAATTTATATTAAAAAATATGTCTAAGTTATTATGCTAAAAAACTCATTTTCCCCTAAATGTGTTTTATTTTCTCCCATAACGTACAGACAAACCCCCTGGGGTTTACATTCAAAAGGTGTGTTCTTTCGCCCACGTTAATTTTTACAACCATGGTCAGTGGCAGCTGTGTATAGCAAGTGGAACGGCAAAACCCTCTTTTCCCCACTTGATATTATCGAAAAATTTTTAAAATAATGGGTCCTTTTTTTTTAAAATTCTTCTTTATTTTTGAAGTAACAATATATATTCCCAAACCCCTTAATGTGAGTACTTTAGTGGCCATCCCCAGTTTATGAAAAGAAAAAAAAAATTGTATGGAACTGGCGCTTCCCGTGCTAGCGACGTGGTGTTTGCCCCCCTGTTGTGCGCATGCGCAAATAGGGGGGGGTGGAGGGGAAGGGGGGGACCCCAGGTAAAGAGGCACTGTTGCCCCTCCAGTCCCGGGCTCTGGCGTGATGGTGGAAGGAATTTTTTTATCAGCGTTTTTGTGCTTAACACCGTTAAAAACTTTAAAAATTTTTTGGGTTTTTAAAGGGGGCTAATTTGTTTGCGTAGGATTTTTTTTTTATTAGTAAAAAAAATATAGTTTCGAGCATTAAAATTTTTTTAAATTACTTGGAATTTTTGAAAAAAGTTACATAATTTCATTAAAATATAATTGGGACTTTAAAATTTTGTTTTTGGTTAAGTGGTTAACGATGTTAACAAAAAAAGAACCACAAACTGTATAAGGTCATAATATGGGGCAACTCACCATGCCTTGCTAAAAGCGGCACACTGGAGCACAAAAACCCAGCGCCCACACCCCCCCAAAAATGTACAAAAACGAACAATGCGACCCGGGCCCCAAGTCCCATCGTGATTGTTGCACGCCCACAAGGGAACAAGGACGAATTTTTGGTAGAGTAGTTTCGGGTTCTCGTGTAAAAGTTTCTCAACGTTAAAAATTTTATTTCCCCGTGTTGCCGTTTCCCCCACCAGAGCATGCTCACCTCCCTTCTTTTTTTGTTTTCCCCCCCCGGGGTTTCCCCCTCTCTGTGAATTTATTCCCCCCTGTGTTTACTAAAAAATTTACTCGAAAGTTAGCTATCTACTCACTGTACCACTAACTTTTAAAAGGTGGGGGCGTTGTTTTAAATCTATTCGGGGGACAAATATTCAAAATTAAATTTGATAAAATTTGGGGGAAATTTTTTTTCCCCAAAATTTGTGTTTGAGTTAATTTTAAATAAATCTATTTTATAATGTGCTTTGGGGGTTTCTCGTGGAACTGCCCAGAGTAAAAATTAAAAATTATTTTATTATAAAAATTAAGATCTTTGATTTTACCCGGGGCACTCTTCCCCTTATCTAAAATTTTTTTAAAAATTTACGTTGATTCACTTGCTAATTTAAAAGGGGGCCCTTTTGGGGGACTGGGCCGAATTTTTAAAAGACTTTTTTTTGATATGTTAATTAAAATTTTTTCATTGTTAAGTTTGAATATTCTTTAACGACATTTGTTGATTTATACTTTAATTAGGGCACGTTATTCTTTTCTTGCTGTGTTGGGAAATTTTTTTTTTAGGCGTTAATGGCACCCCATATGTAAAATTTTAAAAAAGCCTATTTGTTATTTTATGAATACGCTATTTTTTAAATTTTTTATTGTAAAGGGATATCCCGTACTTTTTTTAAAATTTGGTTAAATGCTTTATAACATTTGTTATGGGGATTTTTTAACTTATATTTATTGGTTAAAAAGGATTTAAAGGGAGGTCAAAATTTAACATGTTTATATAAAATCTTTTCCTTTGATGGTTGAGGGGAGGTATAAAAAAAACTTTTGTTGCGCGTATTTCGGCCGTGTATATGGGAGGATTTACCAGGAGTTTGTTATGTGGTCCTCTTTCCCCTTTTCAATATAAATATATATATAGCCTGGGGTTTAATTCTCACCACCTATGGGTTTTGGGGCTATATATAAATATGTTTGCGTAAGTTTTTTGTAATCACCCGGGAAAAAATCTCGACATGTTTGGTTAACATCAGCGTTTAAATTTTATTCTCTCAAAAAATATTTTACTTGTAAAAGATGTTTGTATGCCTTTACTTCAGTTTGGCCAATATAAAAAAAATAAAAAAAAAACTGTTTTCTCTTGGGGACTCCTGGCTAAAAAATTTAAAACACGCTTCCTGGAACCCAAAGGATGTCACCCTGGTAAGTTTTGTTTAAATGTTATTTATTAAGGGCAATAAAATTTTAGTTTCAAGTTTTAAAATTTTTTTAAAATTTTATTAATAATACTTTTTAATTTTTGTGAAGTTTATATTATTCCATCAAAAAAATAATTGGAACAATAAAAAAATTTTCCTTTTTTGTTTAAGTGGGTAATTTGTTTTGTGTAAAATTTCTATTTTTATGTCAACCCAAAAAAATAGTTTGGATTAAAAAAAAATTTAATATTGTATTTAATAAAAGGAGTTTTTTAAAAATAAATTACCTTATGGTTTGGGGTTGGGCTGAAAGCGGGAGTTTGAGGTTTGAATCTCGGGGCGTGTAAACTAGGAGTGTTTTCCCCCCTCTCTCTCTCTCTCTCCCTCTCTCTCTTCTCCCCTTCCCCTCTCTTCTACGTAAAAAATTTTGGGTCAAACCTACCAAATACCAATCCCTTAGTTTAAATTTTTACTTAATCTTAGTCCGAACGGGGTAAAAAACCCAAAGCCCAAAAAGTGGGGGTTTTCCCTTGCGCTCTGTAAAGTGGTACATGTGTATTTCCAGTGCCTTTCTTTATTTTTTTGAAACTCCCCAAAAAACATATTTTAGGGAAGGGAAAGGGTGCGCGCAATTTTGGGGGGGATATTCTTTTCCCCTTTGGGGTTTTGGAAAAAAAAGGGGATGAAGCTCCCGGCAAAATAATCGGTGTTCGAATCAAAATGAAAGAGGTTGGGGGTTTGATTACCTGCCAAGATGTATCTTGGGGATTTTTCATAAATGGTTTCTCATCTCCCTCCCCGGTTTAAAAGGGGGAACCTTTTTTCCTAACCCAAATAGCGTAATTTGTACTTAAGCGTTAACTTAACGGGTAGTAAGACTGCTTCTAGATACCGATAAACCAAATTTTTCCCGGGCTTTTAAACAGGGAAGTTTGGGGGATTGAACCCCGGTCGACCGTATAGCTTCCCTTTTCCCCAAAAGTGCAGATACATTTTATATTTTCCCTCAACCCTGTAATTTTTTAAAAATTTGTATGTAATTATTTATTTATCTTCAAAATATAGTTGCGGACATTAAATTTAAAGTTACTAAATTTCCCAATATTACCTAGGGAATTTAATTTTAAATTTATATATTTTTTTTTCGAAAAAATTTTAGTGAGGGCTTTAAAAAATAAAAATTTTTTGTTTTTATAAGTGCCTCAAGGAATAAAACTGTTGCTTTTTTTCCCCTTTTTTCCTTGGCTCTATCACAATTTTAAAAAAAAATGAACGCGTGTGTGTGCATGTGAACTTGCCACCTTACTTTAAGCCAAACTTAGTTAATTTATAAACGTTTCTAAACAAGGAAAAAGTTTGTAGGTTTTCCAAACCCAAATGCTGGAAAACCCCTTGTCCTGTATTTTCACATTTAAACCCAGTAAAACCCCGCGGGTTTACATATTTGGCTATTTGTTTTCTTAAATTACCTATTGTTTTCACATTTAAACTTGCAGAAAATGATGGAACATCCCTGTAAAAACTATAATTTTTTATTCTGTTTTCCATTGGGGAGAGATTCCGATAGCTTTGGGGGGTTTGTTCCCGTGTTCAGGTTTCAATTTATCAAGCTGGAGCATAAAAAATAGTTTTGGGCCCATATGATTCTTAAACAACCTTTATTTTTTCCCCATTTAAAACCGGTGAAAATAATGGTACATCCCGGTACAATCACAAATTTTTTTTTGATCTTTTGGTAAAAGTGGCCCCCAATGAATCGACGGTTGTTTTTTTTTTCACTTTTTTTTTGGGGGGGGGTAAATCTGCCGTCAAAATTTAAATAAAACAAATGAACGTCTGTGTGTGTGTGTGGTGGGGTTTTGTATGTGAATTGCCACCTTATTTAAGCCAACATATTTAATTTTTAAAGCTATCTAAACAGGGAAAAATGTTTGTAGGGTTTTCCCGAACCAAAAACTGGTACAATTATACCTGGACGTAAAATTTAGTCGAATAGCAAAACCCTGTTTTTCACTCTGAAAAAGTGGGGTGCCCCTCGGAAAGAAATACGGGGCCGTTTAAGAGACATTAGCGGTTTCAAAGTTATCGAAGTTTTTAAACTATTTGGGGACCCCCTCTAAATGGGCAAATTTATTTATTTCTTGCAGGGGGAAAAACAAATTTCCTGCCCGGGGAAACTGTTGGTAATCCTCCCTCCGAAACATTCGCTTAATCATCCCTACCGCACCCTCGTAATTAAAACAAGGCTTTTGACCCGAAAAGGGCACGTTTAACCAATAGTTATGATGGGAAAAAGGGCGTGAGTTCAAATTCGTTTGGGTGAAATGGGGGGGTTTTTTTACTCTCCCTCACTCCAGTAAAAGCTTTGGAAAATTTCACCTTATCCCCCGTTCCATGACGGATACCCACATCCGCGATGTCATAGACGTTTCCAAATTAAAACCCAAATTTTTGTATACTTTTTTGGTGGGGTTTGCGACCCCCATGTGAGGATTATAAAAACGGGAACGTTTCCATTTGGAGAGAGAGGCCCCTAATTGGGGAATGATAAAAGCTGTATCAATGCCCCGCTATTCTTGTCCCCGGGTTGTCTTTTCAACCCCCCCAAACTGGTGCCAAAGGGTTTTCGATGACATCACAGGGAAAAACCATTACCACTTTGAAATGGAGGGTTACCACATATTCGAGGTCCTGATTTTTCCCGTTTGTCAAGCCACCATACTGGGACCAGTTTTTCAGGGAAAAAATCATTGACACATAACTGGGGAGGGTTGCGACATATTTAAGGTCGTGATCGGTCCCCGTCTTATCGAGCCGCCAAAAATGGTCATCAGGGTTGCGACAGTTTATGAAGAAAACGGGAAACCCCCTTGTGGGGGAGGATTGCCAGGGTCAATGACCCCCATGACTAGCTCCGGTTTTAAGGGCACGATCTATTCCCGTCTTGTCGATCTGCAAAACGGGCGCCACTCATCAGGGAAAATTTTTACCCCATAGAAGGGGGGGTAAAACCCCTTGCCGGGAGGGTTGCGAAAATCATCTATTCCGGGCTTGTTGAGCCACCAAAGGGCGCCGCATCAGAGAAAAACCCCTTACCCATAGAAGGGGAGAGTGGGATTGAGAGGGAAAACCAAAAGCCAAAAGAGAGCGGGGGGTGGTCAGTGACCAGATCCAAACCCAAACAGAGGGGCTGTTCCCATCGGCCCCCCCCATTACTTTTATCATGGGTTTTTTGGGTATCAAAAACTTATAAAATATTATTATTATAGTTAATGGGTATCAATAACTATTATTTATATATTTTATATATGAATTAAAACCTATGACGCCTAAATTTAAATTTTAGCGTTTTTTGATACTATCTTTAGTACGAGTTACTTGTGACTATGAGTGAAAACAGACCTCAAAGATGGAAAAAAACATTACATTCCTATCCTTTTTATTTTTGTTTGTTTTTTTCACCACATCTTGCAATCCCTTTAAAAAATTATTGGATTTAACTACACTTTAAAATTTTTAAGGGGGATGTAAAAATAGAGTTTTTTGTAGGCAAAAAAATCTGTGGGGAAAGAGGGGAAAGCCATTGAATAAAAACAACCCCCCGTACCCATGGGGGAATTTAAAACCCTTACTTCCTATTTAGGGAAACAGATAGAAGATTTTGACGTTTAGTTAAGGGGCCAAACAGTAGGGGTGCATGTACTACACATATATGTTTACTCAAATATTTAAAAAAAGCCCAAAAATTAAAATTTGGTCTTCTTTTATCGACCATCTTTCAGGATTAAAAAGTTTATAGATCAAATATCTTTTTTCTTTAAAGAGGTATTCGGGAAAAAATAAATAAAAATTTATTTTTTTAATTATTGTTATCATAGTAAAACAAAAGGAAAATTGTACGGGATTTTTTTTTATCAGAAAAATTAATTTTAAAAGCATAGTGTGCGTTTGTCGATAAGTGTTAAAAATAAACCCGGGGTTTTTAAAAGTTTTGATCTTTTCCGAAATTATCCTCTCTAAATGAATCGAGTAACGCATAAAAAATAATAATAAAAAATAAAATAATAATTATTATTATTATTATTATTATTTTATTATTATTATTTGATGCGTTCCCTAGATTATTATTATTATTTTTTATTTTTATTATTATTATTATTATTTAGCGTTATAGTTTATTATTATTATTTTATTATTTATTATTTTATTATTATTATTTTTATTATTTTTAATTATTTGATGCTTTACTAGATTTTTTTTTATTATTATTTTTAAATTATTATTATTATTTTTAAATTATTTTTTTTCACCAGGTCTTAATACCCGTTCGATTTATACGCACCGCACCGCATCAAATTGATTGTCGAAGTACAAAATTCCGTACTAAAACAAAGTGTTGTTAATTAAGAAAATTTATGTATTTTTTGAAAATTTTTTCTGCCTTACTTTTTCCCATCCCCAATGTAAGCGAAAACATGAAAAACCTTTTCAAACAATGCGGTAAATCAATTTTATTTTTAATTTCAGTTATCTTTCTGGATCATTAATAAACACTACAATTTGGAAAGGGCTGTTGAACATGTGATGATAACCATTATTGTATGATTGATTTTAGCACAATCGAACCCCCAGTTTTGATAAATATTTAGTATACTGTCCAATGGGATTTTTTAATCTATTTGGGGTATGGTAAATAAAAGTTCCTTTTAGGAATTTAAATATTTATCCCTTTAGTTATTTAAACTAAGCGAAGTGATATATTGGTTTTGTATTTTATAAAACCCAAAGGGGTTCAGTGAATATGTTAAAATCGTGGACGAAAATTTATGGATATTCGGGGCGAAAAAAGGTAGATCTTAAAAAAATATTTCCCCGGGGGATTAACCGGGATTCTAAAACGTCAGGTGAAGACAAAGGGGCACCCCCTAGAGGCAATGTGTCGTGTCCCTTTCACTTTCCAAAAAAAAAAAATATATTAAAGAATCATCAGCTGAAAAAAAGTGGGCCCCAAATCAATAACACGCGAATTTTCCCCTAAAAATTTAAAGAGATTAAGCATTGTAATGTCCAGCAGTAAAATAATATATGAATAAGTGTTTCGGTTCGAAGCACAGATTTCTCGCTCAATTTCCCAAAAAAGGAAATATTTATTTACTCAAAGCTGTAAAAAATGGTTTAAAAAGACATAATTTTACATGGTTGCAGGAAAATAGTTAAAATGAGGGATATGAAATATTAAACACTGGTACGAAATATATTAAGAAAAAAATAATATTCGGTCACCAAAAAGCGGAACTTTTTTTTTTTTTGGGCCCTGTTTTGTTCAGGTTTTACAGAATATGGTAATTACTTTAATTTTTGGGAAGGGTGAGGAAGGAAAACTTTTATAGGTAATCTACTCACATTTTTCATATAAAGGGGAATGGGAAATCATTTAGGAAAATTCCCTTAGTAGATCTAAATGGAATTTTGAGCCCCCAAATTTCCCTTTATCATCAGGCCAGTCTAACAAGAGAGTTTACGCCCCAGATTTATTTTTTGCCCTTAAAATGGGGGCAGAACCAAAAATTTGATGACCGCCTAAAAACCCCTTTCCCAAAAGGAGCGCTGAACATCAAATCAGACTTGAAAATATTTACAAATCAATTTAAAACCCTGGGTGACCCGGGGTCTAGGGGGAAAGTGTCAGACTTCTGTGCTGGGGGGCCGGGGGTTTAATCCTCGGTCCCGGCACCGATTTATCTGGGTTTCCAAAAACCCTTTTCCCCCCCCCCCTTACCTCTGTAAGATATCTTGTGAATGGGGGAATGCCCGGCCTCCCCCGTGGTTGGATTCCACGTTAAAATGTAGGTCCTTCATTTCAACTCTTAATCACCCCACCATTACACATTAGCGTAAGTGCGTATAACCCGAACGGGGTAGTAAGACGTGGTGCTAATAATAAAATAATAATTTAAAAATAATAATAAAAATAATAATAATAATAATAATAAATAATAATAAAATAATAAACCATGAATGATAAATCAAATTAATTTGTTTTTAATTATTATTCGGGTATTTTTTAAACTAAATTTAGTTTGGTTTAAAAAAAATTAGCAATAAGAGTTTCAAAAGGGCAGGGTAAAAACGAGCCACCCCCCAAAAATTTTTAAAAAGGGCCCGAAAATTTTTTTTTGCTACTTTCCCCCTCTTTGGTCCGAAGACTACATAGCAAATTTCTAAATTTTAAAACCCAAATTCTTATCCTTAGGACTCGACTCTTTTCCCCCCCTCTCCTCCTTTCTTCAGGTAAAAAACTACCTCTATTCGGTGGGCGGACCCCTCCCCCTCCCCCCAAACTTTTCCGAATAAATAGACGCATGTTGCCAAAAATCATACTCAGAAAAGTTATGAAACCCATTTAGTGATGTTACAATACCACCCCCTTTTTATTTAATTTCAAGTCATACTACCCACTCCGTATGAAACCGAAATATTAATAAATTCCCGGGAAATAGTAAGGTTCTTTATAGTGATGTGAATGTCTACAATACAAGCCAGATCAAACAAGAATAAACTCCCTGCAATAAATAAAATGTTCATTTTATTTCCCTTTGTATTTCTGGCTGAACAACCTTCAAGACTGGACTATATCCCACGTCTTAAATTGAAGAGGGGGAGAAGGGAGCCTTGGTGCAACTGAAATCTGATGTGCCAAGCGAAACAAGTCAAAGTGATTCTAATGGAACTCAGGAAAGAGGGCCCAACAGTACGGGAAATTACGATTAACCTGCCATGGGGGGGCAAGACGGAATTACCCCCAAAGGACAGCGCGTGAAGTGTGTACTTCACTGGTGTTGGTTGAAAGATATTTTGTCAAAAACTGGGGAGGGGATGAAGAGGGGGCCAGCCAATCCATCCCTTGTCGATGGTGTACGTGCTGATTTTAATCCATAGAAGTGGCCGATGGGACGTCACCGACGTATTTTGGAAAACCCCCTTTCCCCCCCAACCCCCTTTCAACCCCTGGCGACTAAAAAACCCTTTTTTAAGTCGGTGATTCTAAAGACGTGTGACTATTATATTGGCCCCCTTGTGGAGAATTTTTTGTCCTAGAAATTGTATTAGACGCCTTCGGGAAAGGGGGTCCGGTCCTGAACTTGGACATTTTGGGATGTTTTTGTATTCTCTATAAAATTTTTTTCATCGATATTATTTTAATAGACTTGAACTATGGCTTGTTCTTTTTTGGGAAATTTAAAGAAGTATTTATTGGAAAAAACCCTAAATAGGCAACGTAAACATTTGAAAATTAATATTGTTTGTAATAGTAAATTTTGTAATGAGAACCAAATTTTCTTTTCCCGCCAATTAGGCGCTAGTGTCAGTGAAATACTGGAATTATCAGGGTTGCCATATTTTTTAACTAAATTTTTTTTAGAAGTATTTTATTTTTAATTTTTCTGAATTTAGCTGTTAAAGTAAACTCCCTCCTTTTTTTAAAGGGTGTTTTCTTATTTTGAATTTTTTTGGTAAAGGGAACGTAAAATTTTGGGTAATGGATTTAATTTTTGAATTTTAATAGTTATTAAATTATTTAAATTTAATTTAGTTTTGGGGGTTTTTCTAGACTTCTTTTGTATGTTATATAATTTTGATTAAAATTTGTTTTCTTGTTAATGGCCGTAGTTGTGTCAAAAATTTTAAAAGTCCCCTGGGAGTTGGATCTATGGTCGGTAAGCCAAACTCTTGTGTTTCCCCAAATATCCATACGATATTAAATTTAACTTTCCCTTTTTTTTTGTATTCAATGTAGGTAGCAGAATTTTCGTACCAATTTCCCAAAAATGCCCATTAGGTCAAATTTTTTTTGTATTCAATAAAATCTGATAGACAATTATAAAATAATTTTCTCGGATATTCAATACTTTAGGTTGTTTTGTCAATATTCACTGTTTGAAATGACATTGTGTTATTGGATCAAGTGGTTGTCTCTTCCAGACTAACCCAGTTGATTAAGAAATGTTTCCTGTTTGAAAACTTCGCATGATAGTACTGTAATTTGTTTAAAATTATTTTCAACACAATCCCTGATGAATTTTTGGGCCATGTAAATTATTGTTTAAATTATTTTATTAAAAAAAACATTCATATTGTTACCAAAAATTTTTGCTAATTTCTTTCTTCTTTATAACTTTTTGTAGCCTTCCCCCCTTTCCTTTTAGTCTAGTGTGGCCGTAGTAAGAGGTATGAGTGGGTGGTAACCCGTTCCCCAAAAAGTCTTTGTTTTATTATATCATTGTGTAACAAAAACGCAACGTTTTTCAAGTAAAATAAATAAATGCTGATGTTTTAAAATCCTTATTTTAGTGTATTAAAAATTAATTTTTAATGGGGAAATGTCGAAAAAAATAGAGATTGCCGTAGTTGGATTGAATTGATTTTTTTTTTCCCCTTCCCAGAAATCTGTATTTGCGTTAGTTTCCCTTTCCCAAGATTTGGGAGGTTATTAAATGAAATTTAGTGTAGATAAGAAATTTCAATATTCTGGCCATGGAACCAGCCAAGGATTTATTGGGTTTTGGGAAAAGGCAGTTAACTTCACCTCAAGCAAACTTGACTTGGATTTAAAAAAAAATTGGTGTATTTTAAAATTTTTTTTTCATCTATTTTACAAATAATTAGTTTGAAATTTTATTCAAAAGACTGTGAAAATTAGGGAACAAAAAAATTTTAAATTTCTTTTTAAAAAGTTTTTTCATTAGTTGTGGGCTAAAATGAAATATTTTAAGTTTCACTATAAAGATCACTACAAAGGGCCATTTTAAAAAAAATTAAATTTTGGATTTTATCGCGTACTTTCTGAACATATTTAATTATGTCAGCCCCCAACTTTTATCATGACCCATTCCCCCGATGTTTTTTGGGCGGGGAATTAAAAAAGGGGAAAGCCCCCAATTTCACTAAATATCATTTTTGGGCCCGTTCCGGAAATCGAGCCGGGGACCCTAAAATCAAAAGCTTAAAAGCTAACGATTTAGCTAAGATGTGGGGTTTACTTTGTCAGGGGATTTAAATTATTGGGGTGTAAATGGAGTGAAATCTTGGTGGCGGGAGGGATGCTCCCCTCTCGGCGATCGGGGGTAGTAGACCCAGGGTGGTGGGACCCCCGGGGGCAGGGTAGGTGGCGTAAAAACCCGGGGGGGAAACCAATAGAAAATTTAGGTATGGGGAATTTGAAGGCCAAACAGGACTTTTAGTTTTTAAGTTTTTAAATTCTAAATTTATTATTGTTTTTTTAAAAAAAAGAACGTAGCTAAATGATGAAAGGTTGATTCTAGATGTAAATCAAGCCCGGCAAAATGCTGGAATGGGAAAAAATAGTGGAAATAATAAATAAAATTATTGTTTTAAAATGTGCTGACATTCTAAACCGAGATCAAAAAAATTTTAGAGATAGCTAATTGTCAAATTATTTAACAAATTAAACAACGTATTCATTATGGAGATTTTAGTGTATTGAAAGCAGTAAATTATGTGTAAAATATTTAAATTTGAATTTATTAATACTTAAACAGTCTCTTGTTTGAAAAAAAAATACAAAAAGGCATCTAAAACGGTATTAAATTTATTTGGAATATTTTAATATTCACATTATTTAATTTGGCATTTTTTGCCTACATTACGTTTTTTCCCCGGGAAATTTTATTTAATAAAACCCCCAAGTACTGCAGTAGTATTTTTAACTTGAAACCCAAACCCCTCTAAGTCTCACACCCCTATTTCAATGGGTTTCTAGCTTCCCTTGGTAACATTAATTCGTTATTTTTTAATTGAATACCAAACATGATCAAAATAGTTAGAGAAACCCCAAGTGATGGAATGATGTCACAGAGGAAAGCCCCAAATTATTAAACAGCATGTCCTCGTGTGAGCGTGTCTTTGTCTACTAATTTTGGGCCCCGAAATCTTCTCATTAGTCCAAAGTTATGATGTCGACAAAACCCAATATAAAACATATTTTTTTAAAATGAAAAATCGTATAAAATCTCAAATGGCGTAGTTTTATAGTTATTTAATGTTTAATTTTTTTTTCAAAAATTTTTTCATCTGAGTAACAAAAATGAAACCCCGGGCCCCAAGTGGGCACGCGTACAAACTATGTAGACATTTTTTTTTGGCCCACGGGGAGACGTGGTTTAAACCCTGGTTGGGTGTATGAGTATTTATCCCTAAATGGTTTCCCACCTACTGCCAGCAAATGGAGGAACCCTTTCCCAAATAAATTTAACTTTTCCCTTTTATATAAACCCAAAGTTTAATTAAATGCGTTAAGACGGGGGGGTAGGAGAAGCGGAGCGAAAAAGAAATTAAATTAAAATACACCATAGGCTCTTAATTTATTTTTTATTAAAAAAATTTAATTAACATTTAAATTTCGCTATTTTTTATTAAAATATGAATTCTGTGAAAAAATTTTTTTACCTGAATGTTAGCAAAACCTTTCTTTAAAGTTCCATTATGGCGTGATTTAAGAGTTTTCAAGTTTTTCTTAAAAATTTTGAAAAAAAGATTGAATAGTCTATTGTATCCCTTTGATGGACCCGGGGTTTCGTGGATGAACGCCCCGTAGACTAGTCAGGTTTGGGCCCAAAACTGGAAAATTTGAGTTCCAAAAATTTTCCCCTCTGGGTTACTGAACAGGTTCTTTTTGAATGGTTTTCCACTTTCCCTTCAAACAAAAGAGGGGGACGTTTAAAAAAAAAATTTTCCTTCATCCCTTAAATTTTTTTTATGGCAAAATTTTGGTTTACAATACTCAAAATCAAAAGGTACATTTGTATGATAATTAGAAATAATAGCGTTCTTATATCAAATTAACAATTTAAATTTTTACATTTTTTTTTAAAATTAATTTGTTTGTACTAGATTTATTTTATTTTTTTAGTAATATTTAATATTATTTATGGGTTTTTTTGTTTAAGAAGAAACCAATCCAACATTCAATGGTTGTTGGTGATAAAAAGCCATATTTTTTAAAAAAAAGAAAAAATTTTAGAAGTACTTTTAAAAAAAATTTTTCCATCCTAACATCAACGGCCCAAAAAGTGCTGTATAGCGTATCATAACTGATTCCAAATATTGTTTCCTAATCCCATATGTGTCTAAAATTATATTGATATAACGTTGCACTTTTTTAAATCAAAGACGTAGAAAACACCGTTATTTTTAAAATTTTTTTGGGACTGCACAGTGTTTTTTTTAAATTTGGATATGAGAGTTTTTAAGCTACGGGAAAAATTATTATCAGATACGCTTTTTTGAAAAAAACCCGTCCCTTTTTGAGAAGCTTAAATAAAATTTTTGAAACAGTGCAGATATTAAATGACTACGGTCAATGTGGAAAAAAGGTAAATCAAATTAGAATTGTTATCTCAGATAGTGGCCCATTTAAAATTTTTAAACACATACATTATATGAATACGTATTAAAACCCAAAGCCCCAGAAATAATAGAGAGATTAAATTAAATTTAAGGTAGCTTTGCCACAGCTAAATTGAATGAATATAATTCACAACATTTTAAAGGGAACTTGGGGTTTACATATTTAATTAAAATATCTCAAATTGGAGTAAGGATTCAATTTTTTTTTTTAAAAACCCGGGGTTTTATGGCTTGTATTCCACTAAGCGTAAACAAATATGTTTTTAAAATATTTTAATTTTTAAAAAAACATTGTAAGTCATTGGGAAATTACAATCTCGGGAAACCCAAAACAATGATGTTTTGGGAACTTAAGTGCAAATTCCAATTTTCTTGCAATATTTTTTTTTTTAAAAAAAAAGGGAAAATTTATATTGATTGGGGAATTTCCTCATAGTTTGCCCTAATAAATGATATCCTCCCCCTTTCATTAAGCGCATGTATTAATAATAATAGTAATAATAAAAATAAAAATTTTAAAAAATAATAATAATAATAAAAATTTAATAATAATAAATAATAATAAAAATAATAATGGGGGAAACCTGGGGGTTAGGGGTAAGGGGGCAGATTTCTGTGTGGGGGCCCGGGGTAAATCCTCGGCCCCGGCACGGATTTATCTGATTACCAAACCCTTCCTTACCTCGGGACAAAAAGTGTATTAATCACAACTTGTGAATGTGGGGGAATGCTAGGCCCCCACCGTGGTTCGGATTCCACGAAAACTGCAGGTCCTCTATTTCATTTAAAATAACCCTCCCCTTTTACATTTAGCGAAAGGGTGCTTTAAAAACCTAAATGGGAAAAGGGTGGTGCTAATTTTAATAGTAGTAGTAATAATATTTTTTTAAAAAAGGAAAAGTTATTTTAAATTTATTCTTTACTATGAAAGTTTGAGGCATTTTATGGGAAAAATTTTTCGTCCATTTTTCCTTACAAAATATACAGTAGGCCTTAAGGTGCCCAGCATTTCTTTTTGGGACCAAATGCCCTTCTTTTAACAGGGACAAAAAAATTAAACCCAATGTTAGCGGGTAGATTTCTCTGATATTTTTCCCTCAAAATATTGCAACTAAACTCAACGAAAACAAACGAAGAAAAAAAACCCGCTTTCAAGAAGCAATGTGGGGTACACGTAGACTATTGATTTTTTCCTTGAAATCCCAAGTCTGCTTGTTGGGTGAACTAGTCTAGATCTTACTTATACTCACGAATTTTCCATCGACCCTTCGAAATTTCCCTGAATGGCGCAGAAAAGTCAGCGGGTGTCCAAAATTTGTGTACCAGGTTTGTTCGCAAAAGACACCCCATTGGTTGGACTGGGTAAATGCACAAAGGGTTTGTTCAAGGGCAAAATAAATTGTACAGTGACAACAGCTGGTAGGAAAGGATTTCTACTGGGATGGGGCTTTTGATACTATCTCACCACATTGTTGAAGGTTTAAACAAATTAAAAACCCCAGCAATGCAAGAAGCAATATTATTTCCCTTTGCCAATTATTTTCCAGACATTTAGGGAAAATAAGCAAGGGAATTAGAATGATCCCTTTAAAATAGGAAAATGGCCAATAAAAATTTAAAAACTTAGCACCAACCCTCTTACTACCCGTTCGTGGAAAAGAAGTTTTGACCCCCAATTTTTTAAAAAAGGTCTCTCATTACCCTTTTTTATTTTAAATCAAGATGCGGATTTAACCCTCTTTCAAAAACAAAGTTGGGAGGAATATGATAGTAAAAAAATTTGATTTTAATTAATATGTTCAAACAAGTTCTTAGTTTATCCCCATTAGAAAGTTTTGAAATAAGATATTATTTTTGAAAAATGTTACTTTGATTTATTTTAGGGTAGGGGCCCTGGTCAAATACTTTGGTAAAGTGAACTTGCCCAATTTAAAATGCAGGTTTTTTTAAAAAGAAAAAGGGATTTTAGGTAGGGTTTGTATATAAAGCCACTGAAATGTCGATGTTATGGGGAAAATGTTTTGTAGGCTTGTATTTTTTTTATTAACATTCAGACTTCGAGTTGCTAAATTGAGGATGCAGCAGAAAACCCAAAATAATTTGGCCTAAATACACGGCCATATTTAATTACAGCCCAGATTTCAAACTATGACAATCCGATTGTAGTGACATCATTAGACCTAGCAAACTGCTGGTATTTTTGGAGAATTGTGTGAAATTTATATTTTCTTTTATTTTAAAATTGTGTGTCATTTTGAATTTGGTTAAAAAAACACGCCCGTAGGGGGTATTTAATTTTTTTTTGGTGAAGTTTCCAAAAATTTCAAGTTTAGGAATGATGATATTAAGATCTGCAGTTTTTTTTTGTTCTTCTCATTCCTTTTGAGGTCAATGTATGTAAACTAATTACACAAATGTAATATGGATTATAAAGTTTTAATTTGGGAATTTTATCCTAAATTTTTGTGTAAGGAGAATGGATTTTTTTTTAGGAAAAAAACCCCCAATACACCCTACCAAGATTTGATTTTGAAAGTAACTTTACCCCATTCCAAACACCCAAAATGGGTAATGGTTTAAGATTAAACTTGAGAAATAAGAAAATTATTATGTTAGGTGTATTTTTTGGCAAGTCCAATAATGTCCCACTGCAGAAACAAAAAAAAATGTACAAAGGCAAACCCCGTATCATATGAGCCTCATGGAAAAGACAGCTCATGGCATTGGCACTTTCATCCCCTTTTGACCTTAAATATTAGTAGTTTGGGGGAAACCTAGGGAAAAACCCTGTCTTATATCTTTTTTTAATTGTTTTTAAAGGTGTTTTTCGGGCGTGGTAAAGGGATGTATGTTTAATGGGGGCCCTCCTGTGGGGGCTTTAAAAAATAGTTTGTAGTTGGGTTTTTTTTAAAAAACTTTTTAAAAAGTTCCCCATTTTGTTTCAGCATAGTGCTGTGTCTCCATTTGACTTTAAGTGGTCACCATTTGTTTTTTAATTTCAATGTCCCCTTTTGATTTTTAATGTGTGCCCCCATTTTATTGTATATTTTGCCCCATTAGTTTTTAATGTTTTGCCCCATTTGATTTTATGGCCCAATTAGGCAAAACCGAAATTAGATCGAATCCCTGGGGACGATTTTAGTGGGGGTGGTTTTTTTCTTTTTGGGCCTAGTACTCCATACACCTTCTTTGGCGGGTCCAACAGCGTATGAACTC
The DNA here is from genome assembly GCA_039000515.1 of Timema cristinae. Taxonomy (NCBI): domain Eukaryota; kingdom Metazoa; phylum Arthropoda; class Insecta; order Phasmatodea; family Timematidae; genus Timema; species Timema cristinae. The sequence continues at coordinate 27,867 of JBCFYV010001940.1, read as the reverse complement.
GGTCACAGTTAATGGGGCGTGGGACATTTGGAGTATTCAAGGAACCTTTCATTTTCCCAAACCCCCTCCTCCCTAGTTAGGCCCAAATGCCCAATTTTACCACTTTTCCCTGGGGGTTTTGAGAAGGTAACAAACCCCCAAAATTCGGGAAGTGATTTTAATTTTCGCAACCCTAACTCAGCCGATTTTTGGTTGGGGGAAAAATATTGACCCAAATGAAGACCATTCACCCCCCCTTTCCCCCCCCCCCACCCCCAACCAGCATGATTAAAGGTGTAAATTTTTGCTACACTTCCCCTTGGGGAAATTCCTTGGGGGCTTTGACCTCAGGAACATTGACATAGATCACGGGGGTCTGATAAAACATTTGGGGTTTCTCCAGAAAAAGTTTTCAATGAGTTTAATCCCTCAGTTAGTGGCCGTTTTTAAACAGAGAACCCTTTATAAAATTTGTTTTTTTATATCAACCCTTTGAAGTATAGACAAGTATCCGCATGCCAAAATAGTTTTCAAACCCCGTATATTTTGCCGGGTGTTTTCATCCCCTGAGTTGCCACCCCCAAATACCCAAACACAACTTTTTTCCAAAAGGGGGGTTTTTTCCAATTTAAAACTTTTTATTTAAGCCCCGCTAATGACGAAAATAAAAATTGTTTGATAAAAAAAAACTATGTCAAATTTAATCTTTTTATGGGGAGATTAAACTAGGTCAATATGTTTTATAACATTTTCGGGGGAGTAAAATTGTAAAACCCTACAACCATGTAACATTAATGGCTGTTAGTAAAAATAAAAGTAATTATTTTGTTGAAAAAATTGTTAAGTTTAATCTTTTTTTGGGAACTTGGATTTTAAAAAAATGGTTTGGGATGTGTTCAAAAATGTAGAGGGGTTTTTTCCACTTTTCCCTTTCCATGCAAATGGGGTTATTTCCTCACCCCCACCCCATTTTTGTATTACTAGACTGCTGATTTTGCAAATGTGCATGTTTTATCCTTTGATAATATTGATATGCAAGTTTTACAAAAATTTTTTAAATGTGAAAACCTAACAAACTTATTAAGTTTCCCCCGTGAATATTATAGATGTTTCATTTGTTAGTGCATATTTTGGGTGACTATGCATATAAAAAGATAATACGTACTTTTTAACTTTTTAATTAAAAAATTTTTTTCAATTTTATTTAAAATTTTGTCATGGAGACCAGTCCCTAAGTTTTCCCTTCCTTCCGAGGGGCCCCATAAGTCCCCCCCTCCACACATCATTTTCTCACCCCACTTTTTTAAATTTTAGATCGTTACAAAAAAATGGGCCCCCTATGAAGTTCAGGAGCCCCGGGGTTTTTAGTTCACGTTTACCTACCTACCTGCCTGGCCCGGCCCTTCCCTTACGAGGTAGGCAAGAAAAATATGCCTATAGCTCAAAAAAACTTTGTAAAATTCCATTTCTCATTAAATTTCTCCACACTTCCTTAAACCTTGAATCTCCCTTCACTTTAAATAAAGGAAAATTTAAATAATAGTATTGAAAAATTTTTATTATTTTATTAGTTTTGTTTACATTGGGTTTTGTTTTATGTAATTTGTTTAACAAAGTTTTTCAAACGTTTTAGTTGTTTTTTTTTCATTGAGTTGGAAAATTTTTAAGATTCCAAAAGGGCCCAAAATGAGATAAGTGTAATGATTAAATAGTGGGTTAAGAGTAACATAAAACCCCGACTGACGTTTAAAAAATATATTGCCAAGTTTGTTTAAAACGGTAAGTTTTATTGGGTATTCGGGGTCCATAACGAACCCTACATGTAAATTTTCTTTGTCGGGCGGTTGTAAACAAAACCTCTCACAAGGTTACATTTCAGCAACTCTTATTCCAATGTCAATAAGTGCATTGTTTCCTGCTAACTTGATGTGGTCGCGACTAAATTTAAAATTTAAATATATCAAGCCCGTATTGGCATGTTGTGGGAAAAGGGAAAAGGGGAAACAGACTTTTTAAAAACTGTACCTGTGAAAGGTTCTCGCCCATTTAGGCCCCCATTGACCAATCAAATAATTTATATTTGTATGCATGTGTAATGGGAATGTTTTCCCTAATCCCTTGACCAATGGTGTTTGCCCGAGGCGTGTGAACAATTAAAAAGTACAGCTTAAACAAATGTGCTTAATTTGGGGAAAAACACTTCACGACATGAATTGCCACGAAATGATTATGTGAAAAAGGGTGTAGTGTATTAAATTAATTGTAATAATTTGGTAATTACTTTTTTGACAGTTTGATTAGGCTTGAAGGGTAAAAAGGAAAAAGTAAGTTTTATTTTTTAGGCAAAATGCAAAAAAAAGTTTCCCAGTTTAAACAACGCAAACGCTACTCCCCATTAAAAACTAAGTGGAAAACCCAAACTCAAAAAACATTGACTTTTTTTGATTTGGCCCTTGGGGGTTGAAAAATTTCCCTCCTCTTTATTAATCCTTTTTTAAATTTGGTCGCTCCTGTGTGAATGTGTTCTTTTTTCTGACTCATAAACCTGGGTTTTTCTTCTGTCATGGAGAAGCCCTTTAAAAAACGATTTTTTGGGCGAAAATTTAATTTCTTTCTACGTTTTCAACTTTTGTGCACGGTTGTCCCAAAAGTTGAATAAAGATGGCCACCGTAGCCCAACTTTTCTACAGCTGCAAGCTCATGTACAGTTTTAGTACATTTGAGGATATAGTTTTGGGAAACCCTTTTGTGGGCTGTATATTAGTATTGCTGATGAGAAGGGGTACTTTAAACTTCTCCCCCCCCAACCCGGGGGGCTATTGGCATTTTTTTTCCCATTACTGAACGGCAGTATCTTTGGAACGAGGTGGCCTTTGGGTTTTTGCCCCTTTTGCAATTAAAATTTAATACCCCCCATATTTATAGTAAGCAGAATATTGTCCCGATACCCTTTCGGGACGAATGGGGGGTTTGGGTTTATCATTGGTGAGGGGGGGAAAACCCGGGAAAACCGGAAATGTTAACGAAATATTACTGAGTCCTTTGTGTCTCTCAAAACCCAAAGAGGGGAAACCCTTTTTGTTTTGGAACCCCTTGAAAAGTGGGAGAAAGGGGATAGGGGAAGATATGGTGTTTTCAAGGTCTTGTAGTTTTTACGTTTAAGGGGTGGCAGAAAAAAGAAGGTATTTGAACCACAAATGTTATTGAGTTATTTTCAGGGACTTTTCTTTCTGGGGGGGTATTTGGGAGTTTTAAAGAAACAGAAAATCTCAAAAGAGTTTTTCGGGCCCTAGCTGTATACCCGTGCGAGTTTGGGGTTTAGGAGTTGTGAACTTGCCTTAAAACTAAACCCCCCCGAACCTCCTTTGGGGGTTGCATTCGGCCGATATGGGCCCAACCCCCCGGGGAAAGTGTTCGTGGACTTTGTTGGTCTCATTACCGACCCAACTAAGGGTAAACTATTATTTTGATTTTGGTGGGGGATTTATTTTCCGTTTGTTTTTTAAATTAATTAAAAAAATTTGAAGGAACTCCAACGGGAAAAACGTCTAATACTAAGTTTGGTCGCTTTTTGTTTCCCCTCGAAAGATCGTAAGCGATAATGGCCCTTTTTTAAGGTAAAAAATCTTTAAAGGAAATGGGGTTTTTGGGGGGGGCTTTAAACATGTTACCCCCAATTATTATCCCCCCCCAAATCATGTTTAAAGATTAAAACCAGTAATCTTGGTAGCATGACCATCTATCCCCACCGAGTTTCAAGTCCAAAAGGAAACGGATTTAAAAGAGTTTTTAAATTTGCCCTTTAATTTGGCCTTACACGATTAAATTTGGGGGTTTCGCCGGGCTCGGAATTGTTGGTAGGGAACCAAACCCCCTTCTAACGGTCTAGGATTTTATCCTATGCGGGGAAATTTTTAAAAGATTTTCTTATTTGTAAGGTGTTTCAGCTGTTTAGAAACTGAAAAAAAGGGCACAGGGAGAGTTGTAGAAGTCTACAATAAAGGTCATATCCCCGTGAACAATTTTTTTTAACCCTGTAATGTGTAGTGTTTCCCCGAGTTTTGGGATTTACAAAGTAATGCCCAAAGGGCTTCCCGAGGAGCGGGCCGTGGGGAGTGGACTCCTTCTTGACGCCAGAGTCGGGAGGTTACAAAACCCACCCAAAAAACCCCTAAGAGCGCAGGGTATATGAGCCACCTTAAGACTAAACCCCAAAGGAAACTTAAGTCTTAAAATTTTTTGTGGTTAATGGGTTTTAAGCTTAAAAATATTACTAACATAATTAACCCAAATTTAAATTTTTTTGGGTAATTTAAGCGCAACCCTGAATGTGTTTTTATAGGTTTGTGAGAACCCATAATTTGACTCTTTGTATGTCCCTTAAATTGTGTATTTAAACCCTTTTAAATTAAAGTTTGATATTTTCAGATTTCATAGGTTGATCCCCGTAGTGGATTTTTTGGGTTAGAAATCGGTTTTGACTAAAGTAGAAATAAAAATTGTTTTTTGCGGGAACCCTTTGATCAAGCTTCCCCTCAAACCCGGCCCAGGGGGCAATTAGGCTTCCGGCGGCGATAAATTAATTTTTTCGTGCTTTAAAAACTTATATTTTTAAAAAGTAAACCCTGTTGAAGGGGGGGGGGGCCGTCCCTGATCCCCTTCAGCAGGATTCATTAAACATTGTTAGAGGTATATGTGGGGTTTAAAATAAATTTAAAAAAAAATTTTTTTTTTTAGTGTTAAGACAATCTATATTTTTGCATCAAGAAATGGGCCATAAATGACAAAAGAGGTTCATTCTCTCTTCTCTCTCTCTCTCTCTCTCTCTATATATATATATAAATTTTATATTTATATAATTTAAATTTTTTGTGGTTAAAACCCTGTGAAGTTTAGTGGGGCAACCTTTAGGGAAACCCGCATAGTGCGAGAAAATTTTGACATCCGGTCGGTTGTGATTCCCCTTTCCTTTGTTTTCCCCTTTTTCTTTAAAAACAGTAACAGTGGTGCGAGGTTTTGTAGAAAATGGCGTGGAACGATTAAAACGAGGGTGGGTATGCCCAAACCGGGTTGAAATTTAAAAGGGAAAGGGGAGCAACTCAAAATTTGGGGGGGGGGGGGGGGGGGGGGGGGGGGGGGGGGGGGGGATGGGCGTTTCAAGATGGGGGATGTTCCTTCCCCTCATCTTTCCGGTAAAGAGCGGGAGGGGTTGTAAAAATTTGGGGGGTACTAGCCCAATAATTCTAAGTTTGCCCCCCCCAAAAAATCAAACATTAAAAGAATACTGGCCAAAAAAAAAATTAACAATAGCAAGACTGCTAGTTTTAAATTTAAAATACCCCTCCCAATAATGAGGTACCCAATAGACGTTGCAAAATCAAGATTGTAAAAATTACTATGTTAATATATGTGCTTTATCAAAATTTGTATCTTCGGGCTTAGCACAAGCCAATGCCCAAAGTTGAAACCAAATTCTAAAATCAAGATAAATCTTAATAACTATTAAAAAATGCCAAGAAAAAAAAATTTTTTTTCCAATTTTAATTAAGGGTTTTTCCAGAAATGCACGATTGGTCGGGGGCACAAGGGGCCACTCACAATCTTGAACTGCATCAAAACCGATGTCTGGTGTACGTGACTGGATGGGTTACTTAGAATCAACAGCCAACTCCCCAGATGTCGGGGTACGTGCTAGGGGAACGAGTCAATTTTAAACTGCCGATCTCCAGAGCCCGGTGTACGTGACTTGGTTTTCAACCCAAGTTTGGAGCTGCAAAAAAGGGGAGAAATGAGCCCGTTTTTACCCGTTTGGCGTTTTAATTTTAATTAAAAAAACCCCCCTTTTACCCATAACTAGACCTATTTAAAAAGGGAACTCAGCAAATATAGTTGATATTACACCCGACATTTCCCACGAAGGTCCTGGTATGGACTAATTCACATCAGACACTTTACAAGAAGTCCTGTTCTGGACTTGGAAAAAATTTCAGCTAGTATAGTGGACAATTTGTACCCGAAGGGGAGGCCCTTTGCCTGGACTTGGACGTAATCACCCCAGGATGGCAATATATAACTTTAAAATTTTTTAAATTTTATTTATTTTAAAAAACCCTTTTTAATGGGTTTGAGTGTTTTGAACACTTAGATTAATCTGTTATTGAAATCGTTCAGTGTGGTTTCGTAATTTTTTTTTTTTTTTTTTTTTTATAGTAGATTTATTTTTAAAAAATCAAAATTTGTTTAGGGAAAACCCTTAATGTTTTTTTTTCCCGCTTGGGCGTAGTCTTTTTTTAATTTTTAGAGATGACAATAGGTCCCCCTTTTTTTCTTTTTCTAGCTTGGAAAATTTTTTTAAATATAATTTTTATTGCTCGTGTGGCTACCAACAGAATGTTTGAACTTTAACATTTGGTTCTTTTATAGGTAATATTTTGTAGATGTATTTCTTTGAAGAAAATGTTAAAGTAATTCATTTTTGACGGTTTCTAAGTTTAACTTTAACATTTACCGATTCATTAGTGAGAAATTACCCGTATTTAATGTAATATTACTTTGTTTTCTATTATAAAGGTATCGATAACATGTGTAATATTTTCATTTTTTTTCCTTCATAGGTGGTGGAAGTGAATAATCAGTCCATAGAAAGTTTGAGTTATGTTAGGGAGGACATATCTGTGTAATTTTTAATATCAAAGAGTTATATTTAAATTTAAATGTAATCTTTAAAATTTAAATGTGTTTTATTATGAATCACAGGTGATTTGGCGTGTTGTTAACGTTTAAAAGAGGCTCTTTAAGCTCTTTATTGTAATATAACTACTTTTTTATTTTTATTGGGTCTCTTCCGTAATTTCTTTAAAAATGAATTATTTACTTTGAGATTGTGGATATATTCTCAAATGCACTGTTGCAAGTGCAGTCTCTGTCAATATATATAATTTTTTTTTTCACCACTCTTATCTTGTTGTGAGGCCAGTATTTTTTATTTACTTATGTTGTTTTGGTTAATAATATAATTCAAATTTTTCTTTAACTTGCAAATGTTCATATTTTTTTTGCTAATTTTAAATTCGTTAATAGTTGTCACCTCTTTAGCGCTATTGTGGCCGTAGCTATAAGAAGTGGTGATCGGTATACTCAGCATGCGTCATTTATCGACACATAGGTATTTATTTTAGTTAAATATCAAAGAAAGAACAGTTTTTAATTGCAGGGTATTTTAAGAGAATTTTAGTTACTTTAATAAATAAAGTTTCTCACGTAACAATTACTATGGAAAAGCGGATTTCTTCGAAACCAATGAGCTTGTTTTTCTTAACATTGCTCATATTGTCAAGGCTGTTCGGTAGAAAGTCCTTCACTTAAAACGCTAGTCCTATTTTGTAAAATCTTTTGGATTTAGTTTTAAGAGCTTGGGAGTGGAGGTTCAAAAAAGGAGAGTCATCTGCTGTGAAAAGTATTTCGTCTGGGTAGGGGAGGGGGTGAATTGACGACATGGTTAGGTCAGGGTTTGCCCATCATTGTCTTAAGAGCCGTCTCACTCATGGATAAAATAACTTAGGTAGTAAACAACTTGAACCAAAATCATACGGACCCCGTTTCACTCCACGATAACAACTAATTTAGGTAGGATATACAGTCGAAAAGACATTTAGAATTCAGTACCACCCTTGATTAAATCTAATTGGTAGGTATTACAGCTTCCAGGAAATCTTATTCGGTCTGTTTGGCTCGAGCAGAACATATTATCACTTGCTTTTAGTGATGTGGGCGCTAGTGTGGTGGTGCCATAAAAACTCGATGTGCAGCGAGGCTTATCGGCAGGTAGAGGCTACGTATCAGACGAACACTTCCAAGTTGCTATCATTCTTCCTTTATAAGATACCGGGTCTTTCATCTCGTGTTCAAAGACTGAGCTTGCCATTCATCTCGTATTTCAAAGAAACTGGGGATAATTAAGTGGCTAAGATAGAATATCCTTGGTTTTGACAGTGCGCGCCAGTCATTCAGAAGAGGTGGTTGCTAACAGTCGTTATTTATAATCTGCCGAGATAGTGATGCCTTACCAGTCTAGGTATATAATAGCAGGGGATGATGGCTTGGATCAGCATATATATACTGAAGTGATGCATTACTTGTATTATAGTAGGCATATTTATAGTGGGAAGAGGAGTGCTGGCATAGTCATTGGAATAATACTGGCATAGAATGATGGTTTATATAACTAAGAATATCCAGTCAAGGGAGTGATGGCTTGATTAGACATAGATGTAGCTGACATAGGATTGATGGTTTCAGTTGTAGATATACACCTGGCAGAGGGGTGATTGTTTATAGTAGTCGATATAACCCAGACAAAGGAGTGATGGCTTATAGTAGTTAGATATAACCTGACCAAGGTGAAGGTTTACATTGTTAGCGTAACCTAGAAAAAAGAGTGATGGTTTAACATTAGTAGTATAACCTGACAAAGAGTGATGGTTTACAAGTAGCTAGATATAACCTGACAAGAGGATGGTTTGCATTAGCTAGATATAACTGACAAAGGAGTGATGGTTTATGTAGCTAGCTATACTGACGAAGGAGTGATGGGCTTATCGTATGTTAGATTAACCTGGACAAAAGAGGTGATGGTTTATAGTTAGCTGTATGAAGTAGACCAAGGAGTGAGGGCTTACACTTATCTAGATTATAACAGACAAAGGCGTGATGGCTTACTGTAGTTAGATATAACCTGACAAAGAGTGATGGTTATATTGTAGTAGATATAACTGACTAAGGAGTGCTGGTTATGTCAATAGAGTAAATTGCCAGAGGAGTGATTGTTTTACAGGCTAATGCTACACCTGAAGAGGGTGATGGGTTTACAGTAACTATGTACAACCGAAAAAGGAGTATGGTTTCTAGTAGCTAGAAATAACCTGGCAGTGGAAAGTTGATGGTTTATATTCGCTGATATAACCTGGCAGTAGTGTGCTTGCCTAGATGAACCCCTGTTCTTGATGACGAGTCAAATCACTCACATCCTGTTTGATAGGAAATTACCGTTATATTCAACCTACATGGTTAGTACAGCGCTGTGATTTTCCCTCCAAGTTGCCCCTATCCACATATGTATTTTACTACCACGTACTCTCGTTCCCGATTTTAATGTGTGCCTTTAGTTTGTTATGTGTGTCCGTTGTTTTTAGTGTGCTCGTTGGTTTATATGTGTGCCGTTGGTTTTTTATGGTGTCCATTAGTTATTAATGTCTGCCCTTTGGATCTAAAATGTCTGGGTATGATTGGGACTGACGTGGGAGTTTTTTTTATTATTGCTAGGAGGAGGTGTGCAGTCTGGGCATCTTTAGCGACGTGTCGGCCCGTGACGGAAGCATCCTTTCTCGACGATTTTCAAACATAAAGTGATGATCCTCATTAGTGATTTTTCCATGGGGCTATTTTGGTGGTAAATTGTACTCAAACATGTTCAAGAGGAAAATATGGCTGGCCTGTTTCGTACAGCGCTGTGATTCCTATATCCTGAGAAATTTGCCGTTATTCCCCGGGCGCCTAATGTCATTGATCGGTGGGTGGTAATGTCAGGGGCATCGAGCAAACGCGAATGCGGATTTTGTGTGTCTATCGAAGGCGTCCACATCACAATTTTTATTAAACCAACCTACCATAGCAGGGCACTTGTAAGCAAAGGGGGTTTGATTTTTATGTGTGTTAATTAGATTTTAATCTGTGCCCCGGTGATAAGTATCACCATGGATTGGTGTGTTATACGAAAATATATGGTAGGGAGGAGTAAGGGAAAATGTTCTGCGTTTATGGAGGGGAATACAATCGTACGCTTGGCAGGTATAAAATTCCAATCCGCCCACCCAGATAATGCTTGAATTTAGAATGGTGTACCAATATAGATTCGAACTCTATATCTTTCACCGGGTGCATCATACCCTGGTAGTTGACAAACCTGAGAGACGAATCATAAGATAACACACAAAATTGTAAGAAAAGGTTCTTGCGGGATGTAAGTACCCTTTCGCAGACTAAAGCTACAGCCCGAGTACCCAAACGACGGATAACTGTGATTTTAATCAGTTCCTGTTTGGGTATCAGAGAGTCCTTGTAACGCGCTCACACGATTGAAAAGGTGATCATTTAGACGGGCTGAATAAACCATCTTTTATTTTATTTCATTTAGATGTTCAACGACATACCAATTTTGCAAGGATTTGCAATTTTTTAAATATATGTTTTCCATGAAAAACAGATATTTTTTATTGATTTATTTTATGCATCGGGATGCATTTTTTATCTTTTATATCAACAGTACAATCTTAACTACCTGATGATTTCTATTCAAATTATAATCAAGTGTTTTTACATTTGGATATTTTAATTTAGTCAAGTATATGTTTTATATTCTTTTACATATCTAGAATTTTAAACCTCTGTCTGTGTGTGTATACTATATATATATAAGTATATATATATATATGTATATAGATATTATATATATTATTATATATATATATATAGATATATATAAGTATGTGTATATATATTATAATATAAATACGCAAATACTCTTTAAATGGACTGAAATTAGATTAGATATTAGTACCGAGGCCCTATTCGCTCGACCTCAAGAACGGATTATTGCTTTGTTTAATCTAAACATGTATAATAAAATTCAAGGTGTAGGATATATTCTATACCTATCCGTTTGTAATTAAATATTCCAAGTTTTCTTTTCAGGTGTGAACTTTTTTCTTAAACTTTATTTGTGTAAATAAATATTCTAATACTTTTCGTGGCGTGTGTGGCAGATGCTACTCCACTAGCTTCGCAATGTTATAAAACAAATTATGGCCATTGTTTACATGTCAGTATGTTTGACCAAAGAATTCTGGGGAAAATATATCTTGTTACACTCTATCAACCACTACCACCCAACCATTCTATTTGGCTAGTCCCAGGGTTATTTGTAACCCACCCATAAAACAAGTTTAAATAAATGTCACCCTCTAACACTGAAAAACAACAATATTTGGGAGGTCGATTCGAGGAGGATCAAATAAAATGTAGTCCTGTCTACCTTAACAAAGAGTTAGTTACAAATTTGCGGTATGTGTAGATATTTCGGCCAAACAAATCCGTCCTCTTGTGAAGCTCTCCATCATGGCTCCGATGAAATCCCATATTTCCCTAGGGCCGAGTCTGTTGGTAAATCCTAATAAAAATACAGTATGGAAGATATTTGGGTCGAAAGATACATACATACGTTGTATTACATACATTCAATCATCAAACGTCCAATGTTATATTATTGAAAAATGAGTATAAAAACTAATTATTAAATAAAAGCATTTTAATTAATGATGAATGATATTAAAAATGGCTTTATTTAATATTAGTTTTTTTACTCATTTTTCAAATAATATTAACAATGGAGTTTTATTGATTGAATGTATGTATACAACTGTATGTATGTATCTTTCGACCAAATATCTACATACCTGTATGTTTTATTAGGATTTACCAAAGACTGGCCCGTAGGGGAATATGGGGACTTTGTCTCAGAGACCCATGATGAGAGCTTACAGAGGGGGAAGTTTGTTTGGGCCCGAAATATCTACATCATACCGCAAGTTTTGTAACTAAATCTGTAAGGAAGACAGGGACATACATTTTATTTGATCCTCCGGCGGAATCGGGGAACCTCCCAAATATTTTGTTTTCTGTGTGTAGAGGGGGTGACCATATATTTAAAGTTTGTTTTTTTGGTGGTGTTACAAATAACCCTGGGGACTCGCCAATTTAGAATGGTTGGGTGGGTAGGTGGGTGAGAGTGTAACAAGCTAAAATTTCCCCAGAATTCTTTGGTCAAACTACTCGACATGTTATAACAATTGCCATAATTATGTTTTATAACAGTGGAGCTAGGTGGAGTAGATTGCCACTCCACCGCCGGAAAAAGTATAGAATATTTTTGACACAAATAAAAGTTTAAGAAAAAAGTTACACCATGAAAAGATACTTGAATATTTAATTAACCAAAAAAGGTAGGACTAGAATATATCCTCCACTTGAATTTATATTATTCATGTTTAGATGTTGAACAAACAATATCTTTTTCTTGAGGTCGTAGCGGGAACTAAGTGGCCTCGGTAACTAATTATCTATATTAATTTACAAAGTCAGTTTTTAAAGAGTATTTTTTATATATATATATATATATAATACATCCTTTATATATATTTTATATATATTTTATATATTTATATTTTTATATATACATATATATATCTATATACATATATATATATATTATAACACGACAGATGGTTTAAATTTAAGATATGTAAAGAAAATAAACAAATTTGTCTAGAATGAAAATAACTATATGTAAAAACAAAAAACACTGAATATATTTGAATGAAATATCAGGTAAGCTGAGGATTGTATGTTGGATATAAACTATGAAAATGCATCCCGAGTGCATAAAATAAATCATACAAAATATGCGTGTTTTATGGAAACAATATATTTAAAAATTCAAATGCTTTGAAAAAATTGTATGTCAGTTGAACTATTGCATGAAATCAAATAAAAGATGATTATTCAGCCGTCTAACTGGATCACCTTTTACTCGTGGTGAGCGCGTTTTCAAGGCTTGATACCCAAACAGGAAGATTTAAATCATCAGTTATCCGTCGTTTTTGGTGTACACGGGCTGGTAGACTTTTAGTTGCGAAAGGGTAACATCAGTTCGCAAGACTTTTCTTACAATTTTGTGTGGTCTTGTAGATATTTTTTCTTCAGGTTTGGGAACTCAGGGTCTATGAAGCACCCGGTGAAAGATATAGGAGTTCGAATTATATTTGGGTCCCAATTAAATATGAAGTTTATCCAGGGGGGTGGGCGGGATTGAGGATTTTAATTACGTGCCAAGTGTCTTTGGTAGTTCTCCCTCCAGAGAAACGCTGGAACATTTCCTTACTCTCCCTACCATATTTATCTTCGTATTTATAAGCCACCAAGCGTCCTTGTGGATACTACACGGGGCACATATTAAATTAATTAACAACATACAAATCTAATGCTTTTGGGCTAAACCATGAGCCTGGCTAGTGGGTCGGGGTGGGTTAATAAAAAATTGTGATGTGGCGGCCTTCGATAGACCACACATAGATCGCATCGCGTTGCTTGATGCCCTTGAGCCATTACCCACCCAGCCGAGTTAATGACATTAGGTCCCGGGAATAACGGCATCTTGTTCCTGGATTTAGGAATCACAGCGCTGTACGGAAACAGTTGCAAGCCAGAATTTTCTCTTTGAACATGTTTAGTTACAAATACCACCAAATTGGCCGGACCCGGATGGAAAAATCACAGTGAGACGGTTTGTTTAGAAAAATCGTTTCGAGAAAGTATGCTTCGTCCAGCGGGCCGACCACGTCGCGATAGGATGTTGCCCGAGGGGACTGCACACTTCCACCTGGAATAACTAAAAAAATCCAGTTCAGTCCCAATCATACCAGACATTTATGATCGCAATGGGACGACATAAATAAACTATGGAACACATAAAACACCTAGGGGCACACATATAAACAACGGAGCACACATTATAAACCAACGGAAACCATTAAAAACTAAAGGGGCACCCATTAAAATCGGGATACGAGGGTTAGGGTAGTAAATTACACTATGTGGAAAGGGGGTCAGAACTTGGAGTGGGAAAATCCCAGCGCTTATAACAATGTAGGTTGATTATTAACGGTAATTCTATCAAACAGTTTGTGAGTGATTTTGATCGTCATAAGAACAGGGGTTCTATCTAGGCAAGCACATACAGCAGGTTATATTAGCGAAATTTATAAACCTATTTCCAATGCCAGGTTGAAAACTAGTACTTTAAGCCAAAACTCCGATTTTAGTATGTCCAAGTTACAGTCAAGACATCACGCCTTGTCGGATGTTGTACATCAGCAACTGTACGACAACTCACTCTCTGTCAATATATTCTCTATTGACAGGACGCCATACACTCCTTTGTCGAGTTATAGTAGCTACAATAAACCATCACTCTTTTGTCAGCGTTATATCTAACGAATATAAGCCATCACTCCTTTTGTCAGGTAATATCTAGATAATGTTAAGATCTCACTCCTTTGTCAGGTTAGTATCTAGTCTTAACCTCACCTTTTGTCAGGTTATATCTAACTACTATAGAGCATCCCGTCCTTTGTAGGTGATCATTCTGCTAATGTAAAACAATCACTCCTTTGTCAGGGTTATTTCTAGCTAATGCAAACCATCACTATTTTGTCAGGTTAATATCTGCTACTGTAAAACCATCATCTTTTGTCAGGCTTATATCTAGTATTGCTAAACCATCCACTCTTTTTTCAGGTTATATCTAAGAATGTAAACCACTCACTTTTTTGTTGGTTAATCTATTTATATAAGCCATCACTCCTATGTCAGGTTATAACTAGCTACTAAAAAACCATCACCCTCTGCCAGGTTATATCTAAGCTACTGTCAAACCATCAATCTATGTCAGGCTACATTCTAGTGGACTATAAAAAGCCAGATCTGTGATGGATTATACTTAGTTAGTATAAACCATCATTCCTTTGCAGCTATATCCTAATGACTATGCCATCACTCTCTGTCAATATATATGCCTACTTAGTAACTTACAAGGTATCATCACTTACAGTATATATTTGCTGCGTCCAAGCCATGCACTCACTGTATTATATACTAGGGACTGTAAGGCACTTCTCGGCCATATTTCTATAACGATGTTAGAAAAACCTCTCTGAATGAGTTGCGTGCACTGTCAAACAGGTTAATTCTATCTTAGCCGACTTAATGTTATCCCCAGTTTTTGAGTACGATATGAATGGCAGCTCAGTCTTTTGAAAAAACGAGATGAAGACTCGAGTACTTGATGAAAGGACGAAATGCATATATGACTTGGAAGTGTTCGGTCTGCTACGTATCCTCAGTACATGCCGATAGTCGGCTTGCACTCGAGTTTTAGTGGCACACACAGCTAGCGCCCACAACACTAAAACAATGTGGAATATGTTCGCTTGAGCTAAAAAAGACTATTAAGTTGTCTGGTTCAAGCCTGATTACCTACAAGTTAGATTTTATCTTGTGGGGAGTAGTGTGGGACGGATTCTTAAATGTCTGGTTCGAGCTGTATTACTACCCTATATTAGTTGTTATTCTGAGGAGTGAACGGTTGGTCCTATGATTTTTGGTTCAAGGCTGTATTACTACCTAAGTAGGTTTTATCCCCATTAATTTATTGGGGGGTATTAGGGAGGGGCTCTATAAGACATGGCGCTGGGCAGAAACCTGACCTAACCATGGACGTCAATTCACCCCCTCCTACCCAGACGAAATGTCCTTTTCACAGGCAGCGACTTCTTTTTGGGAACTCTCAAGCTCTTTTATACAAATCCTAAGATTTAAAAAAGTAGGGCTAGAAGCGTTTAGGAAGGACTTCATCCGAACAGCCTTGACAATTTACGAATGTTAAGAAAAGAGAGCTCTAGGTTGAAGGAAATCGCTTTTCCTAGTAATGTTACGTGAGACACTTGATGTCTTAAAGTAATAAAATTCTTTAAAATACCTGAAATTAAAAACTGTTCTTTCTTATGATATTTTAACTAATAAATACCTTTGTGTCGCCTAAATGACGCAATGGTGAGTATTCCGATACACTCTTATAGCTTACGCACATAGCTAAATGAGGGTGGGATGGAAACGATGAACGATTTAATTTACGAAACATATGAACAATTTGCAAGTTTAAAAAAACATTTTGAATGTCTCATTATAAGGCACAACAACAGTAGAAGCTCAAAAAATACATGGCCTCACAACACGATGACGAGTTTTGTTCGTTGAAAAAAAAAAATTATATATATGAAGAGGATGCCCTTGCACAGAGATTTGAGAATATATTCACAATCTCAACGATAAATTATTATTTATAAGAATTGTATGGAAGAGACCCAATAACATTAAAAATAGTTAGTATTACAATAAGAGCTTAAAGAGGCCTCTTTTAAACGGTTAACAACACGCCTGAATCACCATTGTGGAATTTATATTAAACACATTTAAATTTAAGATTACATTTAAATTTAAATATAAATTTTGATATTTATAAATTAACAAGATTATTTGACACCCGACATAACTCAGTTATATGGGATATTATAACTGCACCACCATTGAAGAAAACGAAACTCTTACGACATGTTAAAACGTTTAACTTGAGTATAATAAAAACAAAGTAATATTAATAGTATACTTGTAAATTTCTCACTAAATGAATCGGTACATGTAAAAGTTAAATTATAAACCGTCAGAAAATGAATTGAATTTTTCTCAAGCAAATACATTACATAACATATTACTATAAAGAAACATCAAATTTTAACAGTCAAAACAATTGTTGGTAGCCACAAGAGCAATAAAATTTTATTTACAACTAAATATTCAAGCTAGAAAAAGAATAAACAAAGTGGCTACTATTGTCAATCTCTAAAAATTCACAACAAAAGTGACTAGCGCCCAAGCGGCAAAAGAAAAATTAAGGGTTTCATAAACAAATTTGATTCAAAAATAAATCTAATAGTTGAGAAATTACAGAAAACCTAACTGAACGATTTCAATAACATGATAATCTACAGTGTTCAAATCACTCAAACCCATTAAAGGTTGTTTTATATATAATAATAATTTAAATATATAAAGTTTATCATAATTGCCAGTCTGGGTGATTTACGTCAAGTCAGGCAACGGACCCTCTCTTCGGATAAGTAGTCCACTATCACTAGCAGATTATTTTCCAAGTCCAGAAATGACTTCTTGTGAAGTGTTGATGTGATAGTCCATACCAGGACTCTGTTGGAAGGTCGGATGTTAATAGCTCAACTCCCCCCCATTTATTTGCCTGAGTTCCTCGTTTATAGGTTTAGTTGATGGTGGTAAGGGTTGGGGGTGTTCATGTTAAAGTTGTAAACCCAAAAGGATAAACGTGGTACCGTATTCTTTGTAGCAGCTGCCAAATTGGCTTGACACAAGTCACGTACACCGCCCCCCCCCCCCCCCCCCCCCCCCCCCCCCCCCCCCCCAAACCCCCGCACCCCCCCCCCCCCCCCCCCCCACCGACATCTGGAGATGTCGGAGGTAAACTTGATCGTTCCATTCGCATTACGAAGAATTGAGTGAGTTGGCTGTGATTCTAAGTAAGCCATCAGATCACGTACAAGAATCGGGTTAGATGCAGTTCAAGATTGTGAGTGGCCCCATTTGTAGACAGCTGCATGCCAATCAGTGCAGATTTTGGCTCCCTTATTGAAAATGTTGTTTTCTGCATCATTAATAGTTATAAGATTTATCTGATTTTAGAATTTGGTGCAACAGGCTTGGTCATGGACATTTTGCTAAGCCGAGATACAATGTGTGGTACAGGACATATATTAGATAGTAATTTTTACCAATCTTTGAATATTGAGGACGGTTATTCGAACCTGCATTAATCGGACGTGGGTGTCTTCAATTAAAATAGCTAGTTTTGTGTTGTTATAATGGCAGTATGTCTATATGTATTGGATTATTTAGGGGTGGGCAGGAAATTTTGCAATTATTAGTAGTATTTCTAATGTTAAATTCCGACTTTACCGGAAAGATGCGAGGAGAGGGAATCACATCTCTTGGAGACGGCCTGCCTCAGTATTGAGTTGTCTATTCCAGCTTATTTTCATATTCGGCTTGGCGATGACCACCTTGCTGTCTTAATGTTCAGCGTGATTTCTACAGAGGACGCTCGCCAATGATACTGTATTAATGATTACAAGGATACCAAAGGAATAGGGAATCACAACTGACTGATGTCAAGGAATTTTCTCGCATAAGTTGCTGGTTTCTAAAGGTTGCACAAATACATCAACTGTTTAACCACAAAAAAATTATATATATCTAGTTATATTAATATATATGGAGAGATAGAGGCGAGATGGCAGAGAGAGAGAATGAACCTCTCTTGTCATTTATGGTCCATTTTTGCGCAAGAGTTAGAACTAGTCTTAACACTAGAAAAATGTCTAACAATTATGTTTAACACTTAACATATACCTCTCCACTAAAGGTTAATGAATCTGCTGAGTGGATCAGGGAGCGATGCCCCCCCCCCCCCCTTCAACACTGGTTATTGTTCAAAATTTAAGTATTTCAAGCACGAAATAAAATTATATTTATCGCCGCCTGGAAGCCTAGATTGCCCTATGCCTTAGGATAAGAGCGGAAGCTGATCAACAGTTAACCGCTAAAAAACAAACTTATTTGACTTAGACAAACGATTTTATACCCAAGATCCACTTAGAGGATAACCTATGAATCTGAAAATATCAAACTTAATTTGAAAGGAACTACACAAAATAAGGGACATACAAGTCCATATTATAGGTTCTCACAAACTATAAATAAACTACATTCAAGTTGCGCTTAATTACCGAGTAAGAATTAATTGGTTATTATGCTTATTAATTGTTGAGCTTTAATAGTTACCATCAATAATAGACATAAGCTCCTTCGGTCGGTGTAGCTTTAAGGTGGCTCTATGAGCCCTGCGGTCTTCTTGGTGTTTGGTGGGTTTTGTAACTCTCGACACTGGCGTCCAAGAAGGTAGGCCACTGACCACGGCGGATCTGTGGAGAGACTGTGGCAGTTACTTTGTAAATGGCGGACTCTGGGAAACATCTACAACATTACAGGGTTACCATATACAATGTCACAGGGATTGACCTTTACTTGTAGATTCTTACACTCTCCTCTGTGACTTTGTTTCAGATTCTGAAACGGCCAGGGTGAGGACGCACCTTACAGAATAAGAAATATCTTGGAAGTTCCAGCTAGGGTATTCAAACAATCCTGGCCGTTAGAAGGGGGTTAGGTTCCCTACCTAACAATACGAGGCAGGGAAGCCCCAGTTGAACTCGTGTAAGGCCAAATTAAAGGTAAATTTAAAAATCTTAGTCACGTTTCCTTATGGAGATTGAAACTCGGTGTGATTAGATGGTCAGTGCTACCTTAAGTTAATGATATATCTTTAAACATGATTTGGGGAGGAATATGAGGGGTTGGTTAGGTAACATGTTTATGCCCCACCAAAGACACATGTTTGAAAGTTTAGGACCTTAACAAAGGGCCATTATCGCTACGATCTTTCGAGGGGATCAAAACACGACCAACTTTTAGTAGTTTAGCGCGTATTTCCAGTTGTAGTTCTTCTATGTTTTTAAGTGGATTAAAATGACAACTTGGAAAATAATTCACACCAAATCAAAATAATAGTGTGGTACCCTTGTTGATCGGGTAATGCGACCAAACAAAGTCCACGACACTGTTTCCCGGGCGTTGGCTATATCGGCCGAATGCAATCCCAAGAGACGTTTTCTGGCGGGTTAGTTTTAAGGCAAGTCTAAAAACACCAAACCAATTCTCGACAGCGGCTATAAGGCCTAGGCCAGGAACAATCTTTCGAGATTTTTGTTGCATAAGACTCCCAAATGACTCAGAAATGAGAGTCATGAAATAACTCAATCACATTTGTGGTACAAATATCTTTGTTCTTCTGCACCATGATGTAAGAAACTACAAGACCTTGAAAAACATATCTACCCCTGCTTTCTCGTTTTCAAGGAGTTCAATACAACGAGGGTCCTCACTTTGTGTTTTGAGATGGACACAAAGGACTCAGTATAAGTAGATATAACATTTGCCGGTGTCCAGGTTATCTACTCACCATGATAACCAACCCTCATTCGTCTCGAAAAGGGTATCGGTACAATATTCTGGGACTATAAATATGGTGGGTATTAAATTTAGATTTGCAAAAGGCGGCAAAAACCAACGGCAGCTACTCGTTCAAAGATAACTGCCAAGTTCATAATGGTAATAAAATTCGATTAGCCCACGGGGTTGGGGTTGGGAGAGTCCAAAGTACGGCTGACTTTCATCACACTATAAGTATAAAGCTCCACAAAGGATCCTAAATATTTATCCTGAAATGTACTAAAGGCTGTACATGAGCTTGCAGCTGTAGAAGAGGTGGTCTACTGTGTCATCGATTTGATGAACTGTTAGGGACAACGTGCACAAACGTTGAAAACGTGAAGAGAAATTAACATTACGACCACGAATGTGTTTTTCAATTGGGACTACTCCATGACAGAAGAAAACAGCGAGGTTTTATGAGTCAGAATATGACAAACTTCACAAGGGAGCGACCAAATAAAATTAAAGTGATTAAATAAGAGGAGGAAATTTTGTAACTCAAGTTTCCAAATGCTAAAAAAAGTTCAAGTGTTGTTTGAGGTTTGTTCAACATTCAGTTTTTAGTGAGTAGATGTTTGCGGTTGTTTAATGTTGTTTGTCAACTTGGAATATTTTTTCGCATTTTGCATAGAATATAACACTTACTTATCTCTTACATTCAAGGCTAGGAGTCAAATTTCAGAAAATGTAATTACCCAAATTACTGCAATTCATCTTAATACACTACACTTTCTCCACATAATCATTTGCGTGGCCAATTCATGTCGTGAAGTGGTTGCCAAGTAAGCAGCAATTAGTTTAAGCTGTACTTTGAATTCTGTTCACCGCCTCGGTCAAACACTCATTGGTCCAGGCAGTTTGAGGAATACATTACCATGTGACACATTGCATAGTAGATATTCATTATGTATGATTGGTTCATATAGGGCTAAATGGGCGAGAACCTTTCAAGGTACAGTTTTAACAATGTCGCTTCCTTGAACTTTCCATACCTGCCAATACGTTGATATATTTATATAATTTAGATCGACCAATACGTTAGCAGGTAACAAGCAATATTGACTTGGGAATAAGAGTTGCGTGAAATTCTAACCTTGTGAGAGGGTTGCATTACAACCGACGTACTAGTAATACATAGTAGAGTCGTTATGGAGCCCGAATACCCATATAAACCTTACTGTTCTTGTACAAACTTGGCATATATTATTTTAACGTCAGTGTGAGTTATGTTATCCTTTAACCCACATATTTTAATCATAACAACTTATCTCACTTTGGCTCTTTTGGAATTTTGAATATTCCCAAATCATGAAAGGAAAATACAACTAAAACGTTTTTGAAAACTTTATGTTAAACAATATTACATAGAAAAACAAACCCAATTGTATAACAAAAACTAATAATAATATATATACACGTACTATTATTTCAATTTCTTATAGTTAAGGAGAAGGGAGTATTCAAGGATAAGGAAGTGTGTGCGAAAGTTAATGAGTATTATGGAATGTGTACAAAGTTTTTTTGAGTATAGCATAGATTTTGCTACCTGTAAGGGAAGGCCGGGCAGGTAGGTATGGTATAACGTGAACTTTAACATCGCTCTGAACTTCCTTAGAGGGTATGTTTGATATGTAAGATCTACAATTACAGTGTTGGTGGATGAATGTTTGTGGAGGGGGACTTCTGTGGCCTGGGAAGGAAGGGAAAACTTATGGAGTGGTTCCATGACTAAATTTTTCATGAAAGTGAAAAAAATGTTAATTAAATAGTTAAAAGTACTGTATGTATGCATTTATAGCTTAGTCACCAACATATGCACTAAACATATGAAACATGCTATAAATATTCACGGTACAACTTAATAAGTTTGTTAGGTTCAATTAAAATACTTTGTTGTAAAGCTAGCATATCATACTTATCAAAGGATAAAAAATGTAATTTGCAAATCAGCAGTTGCTAATTATATAATGGGGCGGGGGATGAGGAAAAATAACCCGCGTTTGCATGGATGGAAGAGGGAAAACCATCTAGTGTTTCGAACACATCCTCACCTATTTTAATATCCAAGTCAACTGATTAAACTTAACATAATTTTTGTCAACAAAAGATTTAACTTTTATTTTGTACTAACTAGACGCATTAATGTTACTTTGGTTGTAGGTTTTTACAATTTCACTCCAGAACTGTGATACACTATAGACCTAGTTTACTCTCCCGATAAAATGATTAAATTGACATAGTTTTTTCATCAAACAATAGTGATTCTCGTGCATTAGCGGTGCTTTAAAAAAAAGTTATACTTGGAAAAACCTTTGGGAAATATGTTGTGTTTGGGGCTTTGGTGTGGCAACTAGGGCCATGAAGCACCGGCAAAATATATCGGGGTGAATCAATTTTTGGCACATGGCGGATATTGTCTATACATGACCAAAAGGTTGGAAAAAAAAACAAAATTTTTAGATTCGGCTTCTCTGTAAAAAGTGGCCACTACCTGAGCATTAATCTCGTGAAGCTTCTCTCTGGAGAACCATGGCCTACTGTTAATTATCAGCCACCGTGTCTTGTCAATGTTTCCTGAGGTCGACAAATTCAAAAGCACCCAGAGGACTTTCAAGGGCAAGTGTAGTCAAAAAATTGCCACCTTAAGTCATGTGGTTGGGGGGTGGGGGGGCGGGGAGAGAGGGGGGCGTGAATGGCTCTTCATTTGGCGTCAATATTCTACCCCGAACACAAATAAATCGGTGAGTTAGGGTTGCGACATTAAAAGTTCATCTTCCGAATTTGAGAGGTCGTTTACCTTTCAAACCCTAGGGAATGGGTAAAATGGGACATTCTTGGTCCTAACTAGTGGAGGCGGGGTGGAAAGTGAAGGTATCTCGAATACATCCAGAAATGTGTCCCAGCGGGCGAGTTAGAGCTGTGACCGAGGTTAATCGCTGTGGACAACCGCCAAAGAAGCGATGTATGGGAGTATAGTCAACAAGAAAAAAGAAACACCCCCACTAAAATGTCGCAGTATTCGATCTATGCGGTTCTGACTAATTGGGCGATAAAATCAAATGGGGCACACCTTAAAAACTAATGGGACACCATATACAATAAAATGGGGGGCCACACATTAAAATCAAATGGGGACATTGATTAAAAACAAATGGTGCACATTAGAGTCAAATGGATTACACAAGCACTACCTCTGTGCAACAAATGGGCAGACTTTAAAACAAGTTTGGACAAGATCTATTTCTACAAACAATTTCACCGACCCCATCAAGTGGAGGCACACCATTAAAATACATCCTTGACCAACGCCGGAAAAATCACTCTTTAAAAACAATAAAGCAAGATATACGACATTTGTTCGCAGGTTGCTCAAAAATACTAAATTTAAGGTCAGTGATATGTAAGAAAAATGCCAATTGCCATGAGTGTGCTTTTCCCAAGAGGCTCATATGATACGAGGGTTCTTTTTGTACATTTGTTCGTTTACATGCGTGCACATTCATTGGGATTGCCAGAAAATACGATATCATAATAATTTCTTATTCTAGAGTTTAATCTTAAACCTTACATTTTGGGGTGTTTGGAATGGTGTAAGGAGTTACTTTCACAATCAACAACTCTTGGTAGGGTGTATTGAGGGTGTTTTTTCCTATAAAAATCATTCTCCTTAACACAAATTAGGGATATATTCCTCGAAATTGAAAATCTTTTAATCCATATTACATTTGTGTAATGAGTTTACGCTTGTGACTCAAGGGTAATGAGAAGATACAATAAAAACTGAGATCTTAATAATCATAATTCCTAAACTTGCAATTTGAAACTTCCACCACAAAAATAAAAATATCCTACGTGCGTGTTTTTATTAACCATAATTCAAAATGACACACATGTGATTAATGAAATGAAAATGATAAATCTTCACACATTCTTATGACTAGCAGCGATTGCTAGGTCTAATGAGTCACTTACAAGGAGTTGTCTAGCTAGCAGATCTAGTTGTACTTCAATAGGCCGTGTATTTAGCAAAATTCTTTAGGCTTTTGCTGAATCCTAAAAATTTTGCTACTCGGATTTTGAATGTTAATATTAAAATACAAGCCTACGAAAAAAATTGTATGCGATAACATGACAAATTTTAGTGGGTGTTATATACAAACCTCTACCTAAAATCCTTTCATTTAAAAAAATACCCGCATATTATTGGGCAAATTCATCTTTTTCCCAAGTTTTTTGACCCCGTTACGATAAAATAAAACATAAGTAAATTTATCAAAAATAATATCTTATTTCAAAAATTTCTAATGGGGGAAAACTAAGAACTTTTTTTGGGAAAATTTAATTAAAATCTAATTTTTACTATCATATTTTCCTGAAAATTTGTGTTGAAAATGAGGGTTAAATCCCATCTTGATTTAAAATAAATTGGGTTTAATGAGGGACCATTTTTTTTGGGTAAAAAGCGTCTATCAGAACGGGTAGTAAGATGGGGTGCAAAAGTATTTATTTTATTTGGGGCAGGGTTTATATTACGGTTCATTTTTAATTTCCCCTGTGCTTACTTTCACTAAATGTCTGGAAAAAAATTTGGGCCCACGGTGAAATAATATTGCTTCTTGCATTGCTGTGTTTATAATTTGTTTTTAAACCCCTGAAAACAATGGGGTTTGAGATAGTTTCTAATGCGCATGCCCAGTAGAAACCCTCCCTACCAGCTGTTGTCCTGTACAATTTATTCTCCCTTGAACAAACCTTAGTGCGTTTCCCCAGCCCAACCAAATGAGTGTCATTGCAAACAAACCTGGTAACATTTAGGACACCCGGACTTTTCTGCCCCAATTCAGAATTGCAAAATGCCGAGGGGGAAAATTTTTCGTGATTTATAAGTCATGATCTAGACTAGGTTCACATAAAGCAGACTTGGCTTTCCAGGAAAAAAATAAATAGTCTACGTGTCCCATTTATTATTCTTAAATTAGCGGGTTATTTTTTCTTTTGTTTTCTGTTGAGTGAGTTGAATATTTTGGGGGAAATATATCAGAGAAAATCTACCCGCTAACATTGGGTTTTAATTTTTTTGCCCCTGTTAAAAGAAGACATTTTGGTAAAAATAAAAATGCTGGGCACCTTATTTGGGCCCTATGTATATTTTGAAAGGATAGGGGGACAAAAAAATTTTACCATTAAATCCCTCAAACTTTCAAAAGAAAAGAAAAATTTTGAAAAAACTTATCTTTATTAAAAAGTATTAACTTACTATTATTATTGCCCACGTCTTACCCATTAGGTTATAGACTTACCTTATGTAATGGTAGGGTGTTGTGAGTTTGGGAAATAGAGGACCTGCAGTTTGCGTGGAATCCGAACCAGGTGGGGGCCCTGCATTCCACACTTTCAAAAAGTTGTGTTTAAATACACTTTCTTGTCAGAGGTAAAGGAAGGGTTTGGTAATCAGATAAACCTTTGGGGAGAGGATTGAGCCCCGGCCCCCCAGCACAAAAGTCTGACACCTTACCCAGCCCGCCGGTCACCTATTTTTTATTATTATTATTTTATTATTATTATTATTATTTTTTATTTTTAAATTATTATTATTATTATTTTTATTATATTATTTTAATACAGGGCGCTTAATGAAAGTGGAGGATTTTCATTTATTAGGACAAACTATGAGGAAATTCCTAATCAATATACTTTCCAGTTTTTTTAAAACAAAGAAATATTGCAGAGAAAATTGGAATTTGACTTAAGTTCAAAGCATCTTGGTTTCGTTCATAACGAGATTTTTATTCCGAATGACTTACAATTTTTTTTTAAAAAATTTAAAAAATATTATAAAACCCTTTTTGTAGTACTGCTTAGGGGAATCCCAACCCCATAAAACCCCGTGTTTCTAAAAAAATTTGGGAACCCCTTAGTCCAATTTGAGATATTTTAATTAAATATGAAAACCCCTATAGTTTTTTAAAATGTTGGGTTTTTTCCATTCAAAATTTGCTGTGCAAAGCTCCATACTAAGTTTAACCCTCTCTATTATTTCTGGGCCCAGGTTATAAAAAAGTTTTCATATAATGTATGGGGTAAAAATATAACTGTCCACTATCTGAGTTTGAAATTTAATTCGATTTACCTTTTTTTTCCCCATTGACCTGAAATCCCTTTAATATCTGCACTGTTTTAAAAAATTTTATTTAAGCTTCTCGAAACGCACGGATTTCTTCAAAAAAAGCGTATCTGATAAAAATTTCCCGTAGCTTAAGCCCTCTCATATCCCTTTAAAAAAAACACTGTGCAGTCAATAAAATTTTAAATAACTGGTGTTTCGTCTTTGATTAAAAAATGGAAAAGTTATAAACAAAATAATTTTAGACAAAATGGGATTAGTGAAACAATATTTGGAAAACAGTTATGAGTACGCTATACAGCACATTTTGGGCGTTGATGTTATGGATGGAAATTTTTGTTTTTTAAAAGTACTTCTAAAATTCTTTCTTTTTCTTAAAATATGGCTATTATCACCAACAACCATGAATGTTGGATTGGGTTTTTTCTTAAACTTAAAAACATAAATTATTAAAATTTTTTACTATAAAATTTAAAAAAAACTGTACAAACGATTAAGTTTAAAAAAAATTTAAAAACTTATTGTTAATTTGTATGAAAAACGCTATTATTTTCATAATTATCATACAAATGTTTCCTTTTTATTTTGAGTGATTTTTAACTCTAATTTTGCCATAAAAAAAAATAAGGGGGTGAAGGTATAATTTTTTTTTAACGTACCCTCTTTTTGTTTGAAGGGGGAAAATGGAAAACCCTTTAAGAAAGAACCTGTTAGTATACCCCCACGGGAAAATGAACTCCATTTTCCAGTATTCCCGGGAAACCCGACAGTCTAGCTGGGCGTTTAGTCCACGTACTCACGGGCATCAAAGTGGATAGCAATAGATAAACCCAAACATTTTTTTTAAAAATTTTAAGAATAATTGGGAAAAAATCTTATAATAAGCCATATGGAAATTGAAAAAAGGCTTGCTAAAAATTTATGGTAAACAAAGTTTACAGAATAATATTTTAATAGTAAAAAAGCGAAATTTAAATGTAATTAAATTTTTTTAATCAAAATCAAGTAAGAGCCTATGGTGTATTTTTAAAATTTAAATTTTTTTTTTCGCTGCTTTTTTAACCCCTCCCGGGTTTTAGCATTTTAAATTTAAATGTTAGGTTATTTTAAGGAAGTTAGGGAAATTTTGTGGAAATGTGCCTCCCTTTGGTGGGGAGTAGAGTGGGAAACCATTTTTTGGGATAAAAATCCTCAGTCCCCAACAGGATTTAAACCAAGATCTCCCCGTGACCAAAAAAATGTCTACATGAGTTTGTACGCGGCCCACTTGTGCGGGTTTCATTTTTTTTACTCCCGATGAAAAATTGTTGAATAAAAATTTTTAAATTAAATAAGGATAAAAATACGCCCTTTTGAGATTTTATACGATTTTACAGTGAAAAAAAATATGTTGATATTGGTTGTGTCGACATCATAAGTTTGGACTAATGAGGGAAAATTTGGCCCAAAATTGTAGACAAAGAACGCTACACGAGGACATGTTGTTTTTTTAGATTTGACTTTCCTTGTGACATATTCCCTCACTTGGGTTGCTTAACTATTTTGATCCCTGTTTGGTATTCAATTAAAAAAAACGAATTGAATTTTACCAAGCAAGCTAGAAAACCCCTTGAAATAGGGTGTTTAGATTTTATTTAAAACTTGGTTTCAAGTTAGAATATAAGAGTACTTGGGGGTTTTTTGTACTAAGTTTACCCGGGGAAAAAAACGTAAAATTAGGGACCCCAAAACCAAATTAAAAAAGTGAAAATTTTAAAAAATTCCCAAATAAAATTTTAATAGTTGTAGATGCTTTTTTGAAAAATTTTTTTTCAAAAAAGAGACTGTTTATAGTATTAATAAATTTTTTTTGGTACTTTAAAAAAAATGAAAGCTTAGAATCCCCAAAAACTCCATAA
>JBCFYV010001939.1:0-44870 GCA_039000515.1 Timema cristinae | reverse complement strand
TTAAAAATGTGCCTGCTCACTGTGTGTTGTCTCAACTCTAAACAAGGTGAAGGCAGACATCCAACTAAAAGAGCGCATGCGCATGGTGTCAACTACCTTTCCCTCTTTCTCCGGCTATTCTTTA
The DNA here is from genome assembly GCA_039000515.1 of Timema cristinae. Taxonomy (NCBI): domain Eukaryota; kingdom Metazoa; phylum Arthropoda; class Insecta; order Phasmatodea; family Timematidae; genus Timema; species Timema cristinae. The sequence continues at coordinate 44,746 of JBCFYV010001939.1, read as the reverse complement.
CTTCCAAAGCGTAGATGGGGGATATGGCTGCGCCACATGATGGCCGAAAAGCATTAGCTTTGACGCGTCAAAACAACAAAAGGAATTAGCAATTATCTTTACATTTTCTGTTGTGACCTTATCAAAAAATGACTTAATTTGTTTCTGAAGGGTTGTATCTAGGATTATCTAGTAGTTACCCTCGTCTCAGAACTGTGACAATATATTTAAATGGCCATTGAAAATGAGCCAATTACGATATTTCATTCATTTTATATATATATAGATTATCAAGATGTAAGGTTGAGAGTACTAGATAAGCATGTTCCCACCTTTTCTCTTCATTTTGGCTTAGGTTAAGTTTGGTAAAAATAAAACACTACCTAACCATGGCCTATTTCCTGAACGTCTGTAACGCATTCCAATGCTCCGGAAGGCGGCCCCCTTAAGCGTTTCATCCCTTATTTCATAAACCTTGGGAATCTTTTCCAGTAGTAGTCCCGTCTCCGTAGGTAGGTTCATGGCCTTGAGTTGTATTCTGTCCAAGGTCTTGGGGCTGACGAAAGCAACAGAATTATCTTTCTCATGGCCAGTTATTATTGCGTGTCTCATGGCCAGGTGGAGGGTTTACTGCTCTTCCAGCCTTGACAGCTGTAGAGTTTCCTCAAAGTTATTGTATATTTGATCAGGATCTACCATATCCTCCAAATTGTTCTCTTCTTCTTCTTCTTCCGCTGGCTTCCCCTTATCCCCATCCACTGCCTTCTCTCTTTCAGTGAACGCTTCCAATGGATTCGACGGGTGCTGCTCTTTACCCGTTTCTTGCTTTTGTTTCTACTCAGCTTCGACAGCTCTCCCATGTACTATAACCAGTCCTTTTTTCTCTCCAATCCACCTCTCGATGTTCCAGAGCTTACACTTAAACTCTTCCACAGTCGAAGTTGAAGTTACCTCCTCTGTATCTACCTCTACCTTCTCCCTTACCTGTTGTTCCGGTTGGTTGCTTATCTTGCCTCATATTTGCCTTCTCTATACCTTTCTGCTCTCCTCATAATCCTTCTTCTTCTTGAGGGGGAATTCTTTTTTTATTATCAGACTTCCCTTTACATCCCTTATTGTGTCCGTCCACGTCCATCAAATTTAATCTGTCCAGTATATCCTGTGGCACCGTTATGTCCTTACTCGTCATAGTCTTTACTCTGTATCTGTCTGTCTAAAAGCAGTTGGTATGTTGAACAGTCTCTGGTGTTAGGGTGCTTACACTTATATTTTCCTCTATTAACACATGGTATACACTTCTGAGATTTCTTCTTACATTCCTTGAGTTCATATTCCACCTTCCATCAGTGGCTGCATAACGACTCCTTTTTAGATCAGAATTTCACCCTGTGCTCTGAATCCCTGCGTGTGTTGCGTCTTGTAATTAATAAGTAGTCCTTCACCGAGACGCTACTGAAATGTAAGTGGACACGGCCCCCAACCAGTAGGTTCTAGACCCTTGCGGATATCTTCACCACATGGTTGATGAAAGCGAAATATGGGATTTATAAGAGACCAAAGTTGAAAAAATTCTCAAAGCCTATAAAGATGGGAGGCTGAAAATTTGCTTTCAGGTAGTACCTAGATTAGTAGGGTGCGGGGTAGGAAACAATCTCGAAACTCATAAGACCTAAGAATCTGAAATTTAGCAGTCAGACCCTAACTTAATAGGATCAGAAATATTTGGTAGAATAAAATTCTCAAGGGAAGATGGGTTCCAGAAAAACAAAGTTAAATACCCACAAAGCCCAGTAGATCTAGGAAGCTAAAATTCGCAGGTATCCTCTAACCTAAAAGGATGCAGGAATATGTGATGAGCAAAATTTATCATCGGGTGGATGGGGGGGATAAGGGGGAGGGGAGGGCATAATATTTTTTGAATAAATCAAATTCGAAAAAATCTCAAAGGCCAGTAGACCTAGAATCTTAAATTTTTCACGCAGATAGCCCTTAATCAAAAAGAGGGCACGAATACTAGGTGACCAAAAACTCACATTGGGGCCCCAATAAAATACAAAAATCTTATTACAAATATTATTCATGACCACGTCTTATTACCCAATCGGGCTGTATAATTATGTATTAGTTACGATAGTGGGATAGGAATTAGGAAGATCGATTTTAGAGGAAGTGTACCTGCATTTGCGTTGTGAGAGAGTGGGAAATCGTTTAGAAAAAAACACTCTCAGTACACTTGACCGGGATCGAACCACGATCTCCCCGTAATCGGTTCTAGTATATTGCGAGAGTAGCACCTTAGACCAAGCGGCAACTGAAGTGGGCCCCAAAAATATTATTTGTAGTGAAATCTTCAATTGAAGAACAATTTCACACTTTCAAGTAAGTATTTGATTTACTATAGAGTCTTTAATTGAAATGAATCTGTTGCTTTCAAACGGGTATTATGCTAGTTATTGTGTGAAACGTTTCCTTAATACAGTAGTCTTTAATGTGTGGCATCGTCGACGTACTAACATTTCTCTTGCCTCATACCTGATTGAAATAATGTTTTTTATAGTTTGGATGATACACCGAGGGAAAAATGTTAATCTACCCGACTTAAATGCTAGAGAATCCATTGTATCTCTAGTACACAATAAAACTAAGTAGATTAGTTTTTCAATAAAGGCAGTCCCGTATCGCCTCCTGATACTGTTAATATAGGATTTTACCTCGTTTGTTGAACTAACAATACTTATTTCCTTGTTGAAAGTATTATTTTGGTGTCTTTTATATATATTGATAATAAAACTGGTGATTAGTGGGCTGGTTTTCTATAATTATAACTGCCCAAAATTTATTTATTGGATTATATTTGTAAAACTAATTCATTAATTTTATATATACATACCAATATGATATTTACCTTATTCCCTCAAGGAAAAAAATATTATACAAAATGTGTATTGAACACTTATTTAAATTATAAGCAGTTTATTTATAGAAAAAACCCCTTTATTGCCATGAAATTAATTTTTCATCACCTTGCCTTTGGTTGGACTAGTTTATATGTCCTTATCTGAGCTGTACGAGCAGATATTAATTTAGTTCCATGTTTGCCATCAGATAGTGGGGTTGTCTACAATCCAACAAATTATCGCCCTCTCTTCCCAAGCTGCAAGGATGTACACATAAAATAGGGGTTGAAAATAACGATGTTTGAAATTAAAAACGTGAGACTGAATATTTTATCTTCTTAGTTGACTACATTTTTTACATTTTTACGTTAAGATAGTATCAGATTTATGTGCAGTCCTGGTACTTTATTTATTATTCACCCACTCACACTTTTTATTCGATGAAGCTACCACTTACATACCAGCTATTAGTTTTAATTTTAAATTATACATAAAGAACGCACACGATTCGTAAGAACTACCATATGCTATGTGAAACTTAACAAGGTTCACAGGCTGGTTCACTATAACTGGGACTATTTATATAATACGATGGCTAGATACAGACATCTAGAAATAATTGTTTCAGCAACTTTTGTTATTTTGTCACTTTATAAGAGGAGAAGTAGGGGGAGGGGGTGCGCTAATTGTTCACTTAAACAATGATAAAGAGTCTATAAAATCTCAAGTTAATAATGATAGTAAATTATTATATTATATTTTATTATTAATGACATGTTTGCTCCTACGTGGAATTGAACAAAATCTTATTACTCGAACACAATAATGGGCTGCAGGGTACAAAAAACAAACTTGATTCATAACTAATTAATTTAAAATTATTAGTAATACGTAATATAAGTAAATTTAGGTCTAATAAAATTCTGATATTTTATACTATTATATTGTCACATACATTAAAGTTTAGATATTAATTTAATAACACATGTTTAAAACTTTTACAATAATAATTATAATAAAATATAATGTGCATGTAAATATGTTTATAGGCTCAACAAGTCCAAAATTAAGAAAACTAATAGCTGTAACTTCACTAAATACGTATTTAGAATAAACTGGGAATGTGTACATTGTGAATATTTTAATAATTTTTATATCTATGGCTATACTGATGCCTTAAGCCTCGTGAAAAACGTTACATTTCATATCCATAATATGCACTGATTAATATTATATTAATTTGTTTTCGATCTAACCTGGATCAATAAAAAATATGTCTTGCGTTGGTTTGGGCATGTTGAGAGGATGAGTATGGTTCGAGTGACGAAGCAAATATTGTTATGAAGTAGTTGAGTGCAGTAGCATTTAAGCGCAAGCCAAAGTTAGTAATATTTGAGCGAAATTAGATGAATGTTGTTTTCCCCGTCTTGGCTTGTAGTCAGTGAACCAACCAAGTACTTCAAAAAGTTAGTTTGGTTTCCCTGACTGTGAATTCTACCTACGCCCTAAAAAATTCTCTTTAGTTCTTATTGTATATACACTATATTTAGGGTTATTTTTGAAGTTTGGAAATAATCGAGAGAAACAGGGGAAGTCTTGAGCCCTTTACGAAAGCGCTCATTGACTGGGATACGAGGAATATATAATAGTTTCTTTTTACTGTTTTTATTTAGTTGGGACTTTTTCTTAGGTTAAGCTAAGATAAGCTAGGTCAGGTTAACTAAGGTCAGGTTAGGTTAGGGTAAGTACCTTCAGTAAAGGGTACAAGGCTTCATCTATTCCTCTCGATAATTTCCAAACTTAAAAATAACCCTAAATATACCGTACATACAATATAACTAATGAGATTTTACAAAGTAAATAAAATTCGCAGTGAGGGAACCCGAATTAACTTTTTAATGTAGGCTAATTTGTGGGTTCACTGACTACAAGTCAAGCCGGGAAAAATGACATACCTCTGTTCTATTCCTCGAATCACAGTCCATGTGCTCAAATGCTACAAATTCTCAATTATTTGAAGGTAAGGTGTGTGGATCAAAATAAATCAGCAGGCCAAGTAAGACGTGGCTAAATGTTGTAGATGAATGTGTGAAAAAGATAAACATCAATAATTTTAAGAATTAAAGAGCTTGTATGACTTGGTGTATGGCTGTTGTAGAAATGATGAAAGTATACAAGGATAGGGCAGTGTGGATAAATTGATAGAGGAGGTATTTAAAGTAAGGAGTTGTTTATGAGCTTTATGCACATTTTTTTATGCCTATCCCGTAAATAAACTGTGTGATTAGATATGTGTATTTGTATGTGTCCATCTATTTATATTATTAAACCTTTAAAGTAAGGAATTTTTCATCACAACTCTTCCTAAATTTCTGAGCCGTTAAGATGTTAATCTTTTCGGGCCGGACTTGCAGATTTGCAACTAATTGGCAGAATTATGAAAATTGCCTCCAGGAAGAAGTTATTTTTATTATTTTTAAATCCATTATAAAGTTTTTGAATATATTAACGGCCAGCTAACATTTTCCTGGTTAAATTTAATAAAATTATGGCTATTTATTTCAAATCTACATGGCTGGATAAAAAAATTAATACCTCAACGGTTACAATTGGTTCGGAATTTGTAGTAGGAGTTGTGGAGGTTAACTCTTTTTTTAAATTTCTAAGCCAGCATTTAAGTACTCGGCTTTTTTGGGGAGAAATATTTTAGGTTAAAAGGGGAAAAAGTTTTAAAAAAAAGGTGTAAAACGTACTAAAAGGGCAAACAAGAGTAGAAAGTAAATCTAATATAAAAAAAAACAAGAAAAAAGGGTAAATGTGTAGTTATGCAAAACAGAAACACAAACGGTTGGTGGCCGATACGTTAAAAAAAAAATTACAATACAGTATACCATGGTATTGGACCACCTAACGTTACTGTATCTGGTGCACCAACATACGCTCGAGTGTGCTGTACATTTATGACGTAGATACAGCCGTTGAACACCACATGGAAAACCAGCAATCGTAGCATGGGATCCACGATTAACGGGGAACCAAGACATTATTTCCCTCACAGTGTTAGTGAGGACAATAAACCTGTAAGAACTGGTCATTATTATATCTCTTCTGAAAATAAGATTTTTACCGGATTTGATCCAAAATATGAAAAGTATAGAAGTTATTCGCCCTTAAAAATATAATTTCACAAGTCCTGCCCTCGTACATACTAGGAAAGGGGGAAGACGCAAGTTCCAATTATTGGAACGTCAATAAACAGATAAAGTTTGACTTGTAGCCGATGCTTAGCATAGAATAAGACTTTCAAAGTTAATAGCTTATTCAATATTAACCAGTAAGAAGGGTCAAAGTTTACCTAAATCATTTGTCTCTGTAAGTGAAGCTATCCATCTACCCCATCCCCTTACCCGCTCACAATCACTTTTGAAAATCAATGTTTTTATGTTTGCAATAATTTTTCCTTATTCCTTAAACATATTTGAGATAGCAGTCAATGAAGATACAGTGTATTGATGTTTAGCTCAACCTCTGATCAGTTTCCATAGCATGATTATGTCAGGGATCAAACCTTAGACTTATGTGATCTTCCTTAAAAGTATTAGAACTCGTCTTTACCAAGATTCATGAAAGTTAGGTTATAGAAGTGAATCCATATCAGTTTCAGAGTTCTTCTGCATGAAATTATATCGATCAAATATTTAATCAGGTATCCCTCGTTTAGGTATACGACTCGTGTTGTAATTTATCACACTATTCTGACTTGAATTATTGATCGATTAATCGTTTTGAACGATTAAGATGTTTACGATATGAAGCATGGTTCTGATCAGATAGTGACGATCAATTATAAATGTTGGATGGACAGATTATGAAAGAGTACAATGATTCATTTCTATGATAGATATCACGCATGACTCTAATCGAATGGGTGAATGATGACCAAGTATAAATGGTGGATGGATGTATCATTAATGAGTACAATGACTCTTATTAAGTAAAAATTCATGAACAATCATCTTAAATTGATGTATGGTTCTGATAATGAGTGATGAATCACTCGATTTATAGTATGCACAGCACTGCTCAAGTAAATAATATATAATCTAAGTATTGAGGATGAGTGTTCAATGAGGAAAGAACAATACAAATTGTCTGAGGTATCAGCATTTACCTTTTACCTTCTAAGGCAGTTAGTCAGAGCTTGATGAAATACACCATACAAGTTTCACTAAGAACCATGACTCCGATCCATTTGGGTACACTGAATAAACCAAAGGTCAAGCATAATTAAATATAAGACATGGTACTGATCAAAAAAGAATGATCACTGGCTATATCTAGGACCTATGAATATTGGACCAGGTATAAATTTAGTCCAAGTATCAATCATGATGGGGTGATTCAATACCTATAGATCTAATGCATAGCTCTGATCAAGCATAATGTCTTTTACCAGGAAGGTATCAATGGCTTTGATCAATGAGGGATGATTCTGTACCATGTAAGTATTATGCATAAATTTGTTCAAAGAATGATGATTAAATATCCTTAAATCATGATGGTGATTCTTACGATCAAACAAATATATTTTGCATGTCTCTGATCGATGAAGGACTATCAGATATAATACATTACTCCATTTGGATTAAATGTGGTATGATTCATCAATTATGAAGTATGGGATGATCAAAAAAGGATCTTCAAATGGGTGATAATTGGGATAGTCTGAAAAATCTTCAAACAGCCTACTACACAGATTAGTGTTTCGATCCAGATGGAATTATATATATTATACTACTTCTTTATGCATAGCTCTGATTGGTTATCATGATTTTGGCCAATGAGGACTGATCATATGACGTGAATGCTTCTACCACACTTACACACGTTAGATTGGCCCTATGTTAGGATTCCTTCTTTATTCATTTGTACAGGTTTGATAAATTATATATTTCTTCATGATTGATCCTTAAAAATTATGATTTTTCAAATATGTTTCAGTCATTTACATTAACAGTCCAGAATTTAGTTGGTAATACTGTTCCAACTACTGAAACTTAAACCCAGTAGACTATATTGATTTCTTCAATTTTATTAAGTGGTGAAATTTGACTTGACAGTTATAATACGTAATCCTATGAAAATAATCTACGTTTATATATTGATAAAATCAATAAAAGTGCGAATCCTTGGCTCTACTATGGTTCCGATACTTATACCAAGGCGTTAATCTCACATTGAAAGGGGTTTATCTTATACTTATGATAACAAACCATCGGATTGGTTTAGACCTTATAGTTGTCTTACCCTAGGCGGTTTTAGTCATATATAGTAATTTCTATGATGGCTAGGCTATGTGGAATAAAGCATGGGAATCCTTTTACCCTGAATGGTTCCTACTTAAACCTATGATATCCTCTAGTAATATCACTATAAGTGGCTCATGAATATCTTACCAACTATGGTTTCAGTCATTGTTGGTAGATACATCCTCTGTTGTTATCAACAACATGGAATAAAGCAAGGGATGAATCTTGGTTTATACTTATATCTATTAAGATACCTTATAAGTTTTACCATATCTTAATAATAAATTAAATGAGTCTAGACTCCACTATGGTTCCAGTAATTGATATTTATAATTATGCTGATTCTAGCAGAATCAAAATTGGCATGAGTTCTACCTTTAATGGTTCCTATTTTCACCTATAATGATACATTATGTTGATGTGTTATAGGTTTCAATATTATTTAATAGGACCCATCAATACTTAGACCTATGATGATACTCACTTTGTTAATATCTTGATGAAAATAAGAAAGGAATAACTTTTACATTAAATCATGCCACTATGGTATTACTCGTTTCTTCATTGGCCTGACATGGGACTAATCTCCTGTAATCATTTAGACATTCATGCTTTCACCATGGTTGAGTCAACCAAAGTATTCCTCTTCTTTAATAGTTTTAGACATAGAGCTATGATGGTAAACTCTGTAAAAGACTTCAGGATTGTCTGTATTCTATATCCGAAGATCAGAGTAGGATGAAAAGGGGATGAAGTTAACCAATCCTCTGAAAGGTACAACCAATGTCCGTCTTCGGCTCTCAAACCTGATTATGGCGGAATTAATGGAGTGTCACACACTCATGAGAAGTCTTACTATTAGCTGATAAGGTCAGTATGTTTACCGAGTTTAATTTAACAGCATCCTTTAACGTATGGATTTGATCAATTATCAAATGTGGTTCAGTTATGATGCTTAGCTTTGGTAAGTCATTAAAATACGACAGTTTTATGCCTGGCTGTGATCATGATCAAGCATGTCCAGATTGATGCTCAAATGTTATTCTATTAACAAGCTTGTGCTTAATCTGGATTGCATTCATTATATATTATATAAAAGGCCTAGTTTCACAGCACAAAAGTTCATATTTGGGTACATATGAGCTCAAGCAAAGCGCAAACGAATGGTGAAAACAAAATGTTGTTACATTGATATTTCAAAAGGTGGCAGGCCAGTTCAAACTCAATTTTTCTACAGGTTAAGATATAGGGAAGGCTCAAGTTACTCCGCCACAGTTTTTCTCTATATTGTTTATTTTAGAGCACAAATGTTCATTTTCAGTCACATATGAGCAAAAACGGAGCACAATGGAGGAACATAAATAAAATTGCACCGTCTGGGCACGGTGACTGAACATACATGTTAATACAAGTAATGACTACAAGAGGAGATTAGGATCAATGAATTTTAATGATACTGTATACATGATAAAACAGATATTTGACATATTGCAATTTATATCTCAGTAAGTACGTAGTTAAATAACAATGAAGTGATGAAGTGTGGCAGCCTTGCCTAAGTATTGGCCACAAGGGGGCGAGAAGCGCCGAGATAATAACACACGCCAAAACGTGGTGTTACTCACACACGCCAAAACGTGGTGTTACTCACACACGCCAAAACGTGGTGTTACTCTTTTTACTATTTACATGTCAAGCTGGCCTTGCAGGCAGAGTAAGTTCGTACCTCAGGCAAGTTCTGGTTTAGCTATATAAGAGAGCCCTCGATACATATATACTATCCTTATCAGTGTACAAAACAGTTACTTGGACATATCAAGGTCCACGGGCCAATCAAGGACGAGACGCGTCCCACTGGTTGAGCACCCGCAGGGTGAGCAACACCACAAAAATCTAACAATGAGAAAGTAACAACTGCAGTTGAGCCTGAGGGGCAAGACGGCCCACTAGCAGTGAACTTGCAAAGTGAGAGTAGCGAAACAATAACAACACTATACCACGGGCCAATCATAAAAGGCACGAGCGGCCCACAGTTTAACCTCCCAACAACAACATTGGGATAGGCCAGTGAACCTAATTAGGTACTAATCATCGGCCTCCATATAGCCTAAACAATCTCCTGCCTAGGCAAGCTATCCTAAATATACATCAATGGACACATCATGTGTGTCGTGGGATTCACCATCCCGAGCGCGCTATACCGCAATTATAGATTGCAGCCTGTTCTCCTGGCCCAGGAGACTCGACATTAAATATTATATAACTAGCCTAACGGTAACACAACTACAGTGTCTCACAATAGACACGGACAGTTTCCAATTATTAATCCCTACTAAATGATACTTCTATCCATCCTCGCAGGACGTAGACTAACCCTAACAATTACATATTAATCTGGAGTCTACTCGTCATATCTCATCCTCGTAGTTGTTAAGTCCTTCGACATCCTCCGGTTTTGAGTATCCATTCCCCTAGGATAGTAAGACCACCGTCGACTAGATGACAGATTCTGACTAGAAGTGCGCGCTTATTAGGCCTGCGTAGACGATGTTTACGCGATCGTCTGCTGGCGTGTTCTGTACTCCTTCGCCTTTCGGCTGTTGCCCGACATAGAACATCTGACTTGACAGTTATGCCACGCCAGGTTGTCTATGAAAGGGCTGATTTGTTGTTTGAGTACCGAGTCACTGTCGTGACTCTTAACCTCGTGAATGAAATTAATACCTATGAAATGAAACAGATGAAATGAGGCTGTAAGAGAATTACATGTGTATTAGTACATTACCCTTTGAGGTGCAATTTGTGATTGTGTTGGGTCGTGGGAATTTGGGAGGATTTTCTTTTCTTGGGATGTGGGAAGGTGTGTTTAAGGTATGATGGTGAGTTGTGAATGATTGCGCTGGGTCTCGGGAATTGGGGAGGATTTTTTTTTTTCTTGGGATGTGGGGAGGTGTGCTTAAGGTATGATGGTGAGTTGTGAGTGATTGTGCTGGGTCGTGGGAATTTTGGGAGGATTTTTTTTTCTTGGGATGTGGGAAGGTGTGTTTAAGGAATGTGGTGAGTTATGAGTGGTTGCGTTGGGTCGCGGGAATTGGGGAGGATTTTCTTTTCTTGGAATGTGGGTAGGTGTGTTTAAGGTATGATGGTGAGTGATTGCGCTGGGTCGCGGGAATTGGGGAGGATTTTCTTTTCTTGGGATGTGGGAAGGTGTGTTTAAGGTATGATGGTGTGTTGTGTGTGATTACGTGAGTCGATTTCCAGGAGGAGGATCGAATGGTTTAACTTGACTGTCCCAGCAGTCAGGCGTATATATAGTGGATAGGCCCGTACGAAGCGAAGGGGAACCTCTTCAACCTTCTAGAAGGACGACCCGCGCTGACCAACGGTTTTCTTGGAGCGGTCAGTTGGTTGGTGCTTGTGGTCGAACGCGGAGTTATTCCCAGCAGTGGTGATCGGTCACTTATCTTCTATGGTGTGTCATCGAATTGGGCATCAGGCTTACAGGACGAGTCGGCGAAGTGGTATGTAAATAAAGAGATATATTATTAGCGAAGCATTTACATTAGTATGTTATGTTTAACTTTGATGATTTGCAGGAACTAGCCAAATATACGTTCTCTTGCACGTTTTAACGGGGCTAACCCAGGTTTTCCCGTTACAAAATTTGGTCATGTTGTGTTTTCAATATGTGGCTGGCTAGCTTGAGCTCAAGTTGGCCCACTACATTAAATATTTTCTAAAAGGGCTAGTTTTACATAAAATATACATGCTCGGACATATATGAGCAAAAATAAAGCACAAACATTTGAACAAAATAAATAATTATTTTTGGCAATGTGGCGGTCCAACTTTACTTACGTTGTCCTGAGGTATGTGGTGACAATTTTCGACAATTTTATTGAAAATAGTAAATTCGTATTTGCCTTTTTTTTTTGTCACTGTCTGATCCTCTTTTGTGAAAGTACTGAAATTTCTGAGCTTGCTAGTGTTCACACATCATCGTACAATTGACCTGTAAGTCCGGAAAATAGGTGGGTGGGGCCAAGAGAATAGTGGAGTGGGACTAGAGTCTATAAATACTTACGATAATCTCATATATATATATAACATATATAACACGATATGATTTGTTACAGGATTAATTTAATCTTTGACAGCATTGCCCGATGTTACATCACCATAATCTGTATTTGGACTAAAAATAAGTTCTAAGGTAACAACTCGGTTTTAATTTAGTTTTTTGAAAATAACAATTTGATAGACATATAAGGCACGCTTTGAATTTTCAACCTCATTTTAGCGATTTTTTTTTTACAGAAGTGGTATAGTTATCACTACATCACTATACGAACTTCTTGAAATGAGACCAGCTATCACCCTCACCGGTAGACCTAGGGGCTCAATTTCAGACTCGTATAATCTGGTTTGCCAGTAACAAATATGTCAGTTTTAAATTCGGTAATGTATTTAGGGTGGATTTTTTAAATGGTTTTCAATTCACTCCACACGCAAATGTGAGTACATTTAATCTACATTCTACCGTATTCAATCATATACTATTAGTTTATTTATGCAAATATCCTGAAAGTGTAGCAAGGCTCAGAAAGAAATGTTTAGTTAGTTTTATTTTGTTGCTGTATGTAACCGCTAAACGAAGTCAACTTATTTGATCCACTATCATCGTAATTTAAATTCAAAGTCTAACCCAGATAATATTATGGTTCAGACAAACAGCATAGCATATGAGTATGCCATGTTCATTATAAAACTGTTTTATTAATTAATGTATTGAATAAAGTGAATGTTTAATTACATATTATCAAGATGAGCTCAAGGGATATTAAGGTCTCTATATTAGTAGTTAGGGATACAGAAGATAGGAAAGAGTAAGTGAATCCACACTGGCTTGAAATGATTCACGAAAGAAACTTTTCAACCTATCAAGACATTTTTTAAACAAGTTTGTGAATATATTGACTGCAACGGTTCAAGAGAGTGAGAAGGAGTACAGTAGGAGGTTGATCCACTTGAGTGAATGCTTTTCAAAAATATATTAGACACTCCACGTGCTCGTTAAAATAGAACTTACAATGTACGCTATGATGGCAGCATGGCTATGATAGTGTATACTCGTATCCTATTTGATGAAGGTGTGGACTTTGGTTCTAAATATCATCATATTTTCTTACACTTTAAGATCATGGGACCTATTCTTCGGAAAGGAACCTTCTCATTGCACCGAAGAGGATCTTGTAGTCTTAATATCTATTAATTATGAAACCAATGAATATAGTTCAGGAATGAACTTTACACAGTTTAAAGTCACGTATTGGACCAACGTATCTGCATGTTATTCCAGTCATGATTAAAGAGGGAGTATCATGTTATCAAGACTTAAGAGAGGAAGAATAATATATCATTTCTAATTTATGATACCAATCTTTTGGTTGGATGGAAAATTAATGATTCTTTAACTCACCTCATTAATAACGGTTAGTTTGTTGCATGAGTCACTTCGATCACTTACAAATTAAGTGAGGCTCGCATCTTTCCATAAATAACTTATGACGCCACCAATATATTCGTGATTAATATCTATCAAGAAGGGTATTCCATGGGAACTTCATCATCTAGCACGATGGCGTTTTGCCAGAATACATTTTAGCGCACGTTGAATGATTTAACTACTTCATGCTTATCTGATTGGGATGATACGTTATTCCATAAGATCTAGCAAATAACACAAACATCTTCTAAGGTCAACATTGTCATTTGTAAACGTGTCTGGGATGTGACTTAAAAGGCTAAGACCAAAATGGACGTTAACGAAACTATGATGCACTTACTTTGCCCGGTGCAGGAAAAAATAGTTTCTTGCCTGCTTATTATCTGCAGATGGAAAATAAAACCTAGTTTTATAACGTTTATTTCAAATAATTTATGATAAGCAGTAGGATTAAACATTATTAAAGACAGCTTTAAAGGCTAGCTATATAGAACGACACAATTGTAAACTGAAGAACATGTTATGAACTAGATCTACATCTAAAGTATCGTATTAATGGGTCACTATGATCAATTCTTTACTCAATGTACTCAATGAGTATAATTGGACGATACATTCAATGATTATGATGATACTTATTGACGTCAACGATTATAGTTATCAACATACTGTTTAAATACATGCCAACCAGTCAACCTTACTAACACAAAGCTTGAACTTGGTAATCACGTCCATATCAGCAAGTGTAACGACATTTTCTCCGAGGGATGTATTAAAACTGGTCTGTAGAAATTTTCAAAATACATAGGGCTGTGGATTAGATTGTTAGAACGTTCTTGTTTTACGATATGAGGGGTAAATCTTCCCTGGGAGAACTCTACACTCAGCCGTTGAGCCAAACATCACATCATGATTTATAATTTATGGAAAAGATCATCAAGCCAGCTAGGGTAAATCTTGCGTCGATTGGTTTGTGTTAGACTCTTCGCTCAATTAATAAATACATTAATACAATGGATATACAATTGTGTTTTTAATAAATCCATATAAAATACGGTACATATTAATATGTTCATCATAGCCTATTATTCGCCTAAGATAAGCAGTTTTAACACATGATTTTATAAATAATGCTTAAGTATTGATGAAGCTGGCCATAAGTTGTCCTATAATGAACAAAGTGTTTTGAGCGTAAAAAAGATTAGTAGCATAGTTTGGCATTATAAAATCTTCTCAGACGTGTAACCAGTCTGTTTGAGAGGAGGAGTAGTAAACAATTCCTTAAAGTATTTACTGTACCATCTCGGGGTTTAGGTGGTACGTAACATAAATATATCAATATAAGAAATAGCAAGAAGAGGGTAGGTTTGAAAAATATAAATTTAACTAATCATAAGGCAGAACAAGCTACATAATGCATATTAGGAACACTAGACTTGACCGCGTCAAGTTGCCTATTAGATTGCTGGGCAGAGACAAAATTAAAAATGGCTTGAAGTACCCATGTACTATAACAGATTAGAAAAGCTCGTAACAATCCGTCTGCTTGATACATTAACATTCAGCAGATAATTGTACCGGGCAAGTTTAAAGTCTGTGTTCTCGGCAATTACCTTTTATTAGGTTGGCACACGACCCATTGGTCTAAGCCAGTAAGGCAAGAATAATACAATTGTTGGACACCCCCAAAAAAGAGGCCCAGCAACGCAAATTAAAGAAAAAAATTATATACCACGAGCCGTGCCAGAAGGACTGAATTGGCACACAAGTTGAACACCCAAAGAGTGTACAACATCAATCAAACATGAAATATTAGATACCACGAGCCTTTCCATAAAGGCTGAAGTGGCCCACAAGTTGAACACCCAAGTGGTGTACAACATAAATTAAACATACCTAACTAGACACTACCCCAAGGCCCTGAACAATCAGAACTATTTCTTTCCCGGCTAGCCACCTCAAAGACCTCAAAATAGTCATACGGGTTAAGGTGTGGGACTCACTCCCATCGAAACTGCTGGTCCAAGGACTCGGCAGGAAACTCGCGTGAAGTGCGAGATGATATCATCAGATATAAGAAACTACGACAGACATTAAGTTATATAATAGGCTAATCCTCTAAACTAATATTCCCTAAAGACTACGATGTGAGTTCAGCCAAGGTACAGGCTATTCCCGATTTATTTATTGATCTATTGAAGACCAAGTTACTTTCTACGGTCCGGTCAGTCCCTCAGCGAGAACATCTTGATCACCGCTAAATGTAGGCTAAGTTAGTTGAGAGACGACTGTCTAGAAGACGTTGAATAATAGCAATCATATCATTGCCAAGCGAAGCATGGAGCTTTATATTGGTCGAACGCACTGCATGCTGGGACGGACGATAAAAGGGGGTGATCAACCATCTACGGGGTTCTGGAAGGTTGACTCCACCTAGTAAGCTGGTTGAGTACCACCTTCAGTTGATCCAGAAACTCGAACCGGTCAAGGGTGATATAATTGAATAGCACGGTCCCCCACCATTCTGACGGCATCGCTTCTGATGGGGCCGGAATCGTTCCATGAAGTATCCAACACGTTGGTATGTAACACAGACATCTATGTATTACAACACTTGTATGTAGATCAGGGAAGATTAATATGTGAGTGTATTTTACCCATGATTAGTTGCTTCAAATTTTAAGGCCGAAAAAGGGCTGAACTGGTGTAGCCCGTTACATTATCATTTTTATTTTACTTTTCATACTCTTGTACAAATAATATTTCATTAAGATGGATACAGAATTGAATCCGACACCTTAGCTCAGTTGGTAGAGTGTCTGTCTACTAAGTTACGGTCCTTGTTTATATTCCTGTTATAGCCTTAAAATGTATTATTGATGAAATGTGAGTTTCCCCTTTCACAGTATTAAACTTATGTCCAGGGGCTGGTTGTTGTGCCTGTTCTAGATTAAGTTAGTTTATAAGTCGTGTACTAATATAATATGACGGTTTGGGAAGTGCATATTAAATACCTTGAATAAATGAAATGAAAAGATCAGAATTTAGAAATGATGTAATATCGTTGACATAGGACGCACATAAAGCGAGATTGTGAAAACATTGTTGGGGCAACATTAGTTTTTATTTATTAATACTGATTTAAAATGTCCTTAGTTCCATCTGTGCGAATACTTATTTCTTTCTATAGTGCGTTTTAAACTGCTTTAGGATTAAGGTCAGAGCATACTCCTATTCACCCAATCGTACGATTCCTCTAGATCAACAAATGCACTAGTTTAAGGCGCTACTCTCGTATAAGACTAAAGTACTACAGTAGCCTCATGGCTTCTTTGGTGCTGACTGACAGCTCACAGCTGACTTCTGACAATCAACATTTAGGTATATACCTAAATTTTGACTGTCAGAAGTGACAGCTGCTAAACACATGTTTTTTGCAGATCATATGGTTTGGCGTAGGGATAAATACTTTGGTCTGGTAGCTTTACAAAGCCGTCAGCTGTCAGCTGTGAGCTGTCAGTCAGCACCAAAGAAGTCATGGGGCTACTGTAGTGACGGGGAGATTGAGGTTCAAATTTCGATCGAATGTACTAAGTGTAATTTTAAAAATTGTTTCCACCCTCACTTCACGCAAATTCTGGTTAAATTCCTCTAAATGTAACATTCATAATCCCCAAAACCGTTATAGCGTAACTAGTACAATATCGTATAACCAAAATGGTTAGAAAGACGCCTAGCTAAAACAAATAAAAAGAATTACAATAAACTTCCTTCCTTACTGCTATACATTTCTCATTCGCTTGTTGCAATGAAAATGTCTTGTTCATTCAACCTGTACATGGCATGAAACTACAATGTACACACCAAATGTTACCAAATGTTATCAGCATTTTTTTCAACCACACTCTCAGCTAAGACTCCCAAAAATCTTGCTTGGAATACTAACCAAACTAATTGCCCTATAATTCTTACTTCACTTTTACCACCTTTGCCTTTATACAAAGGAACAATGACAGCGTTCTTCCAGTACTGTAAAAATTATTCTGATATATTAAAGGTGGGTGATAGCTAGCGATATCTTAAATCTATCAAATTATTGTTGTTAACATGAAGTATTGCTTAAATATAATATAGAAACCGATTTCTGTCCTTATTAATAATTATTTACTTTACTAACTTTTAAATTTATTCTGAAAATCTTAGTAGGTGATAGGCTACAGTTATTAAAATTTTGGTGAAAATATAAGGTATTTAAATTAGGCACCATAGTTATTGTTTCATTATTTATTCCAACATTCACATGATAGCTATTTATACAAATTTAAATTGATATATTTTGATAATACGAAAATAAATTCACAATAATACAATTTTCACAAACACATTTTTACAGTAGCTTAGATGTCAGCAGGGAGGGTGAATATTTTCATTAAATTCATTATTCATATTATTTTCATATATCTGATTAAGGTATACATTATTTAAATTGTCAACATAAAAATTTCAAAATACTTAAATTAAATTTTTTATCACTTTAAAAAGCTGTGAATCATTAATAGTTCGCAGGGTTAAATAATTATTTTAACATAACTGTGCATTGTATAGGTAAAAACATGAAAGTTGGAAAGCGTGCTATTTACGAGTATAGCTAATTAGTAATTTTAAGTGGTGCAGGAATTGGCGGAAAGCACTTTGAGCTGTCATATTGAAAAATGGCAGCCAAATTCTGTTTTCCGCTGGTACCTTTTAAGTGGTTGATCCGACTTTAATTTTGCTTTTTCTGTTTTAAACCTCTTGCTAAGAAAACCCTATTTAATCCTTACAAAATATTCTCTATACCTTAAAGGTTCCACACATTTATCAAAAATCTTAAGATCTGTTTCTAAAAATAGATTTCTTTGTTCAATTACTGTTTTAAGGTGTACAATTCACTTTTAAACCTAGGATAGAAGAAAAACATAATTTCATCAGCTTTTCATTACTGTTTCGTAAGTAGTATTTTAACCTGAAGTTTCTTTAGGAATGGCTGATCAAACGAGAATGTCTGTTTCACAAAATCAATTTTGTACGTCTGTTAGTAATGGATTATCAGATTTATTCTAGTGGTATTTAACATTTTAAAGGAAAATTATTGACAGTTTTACTTGCATGAATGAAGCATAAATTAAATTCATATTCAGCCCTATTAATACTATACTTCTTTATTGGCATAATTAACAGAAAAACAGAAGTAAATTAATTTTCCTTTCTATGGGTTTAATGTAACACCTTTATCTGCGTTCATCTAATGTGGAGTAACATATATGGAGTTTCATAAATTAACATTCATAAATATATTTAGAAAGAATGGGAAAATTAATCAGTCTTGGCCACAACCACCACATAAACAAAGAGGATTGCAAGGTGAATAATCTTTTTACGCACAACATTGAACATGAGTATTTATTTACACTTGCACCTGATTATCTATCAAAATTCTGCACCTGCAAGAGGTTGGGTGATCCATTTTGACCGCAAATGTGTAGATTCTGAATCTTGATTCCAGCCAAACATCTACAAATCTCTAGTTGAGGCCTATCACCTAGCCCCAGACATGGTCGGTCTGGTAGAGCAGGCTACTCTGAAGACATGCAAGGGTTTGTGCACAGGAAATGGGCCCTACTATCCTGCTCAGCGTAGGGCTACATTATTGTATAGCGGAAATGGAATTATGATGTAATATTTGTACCGCAATTGGGCTCCAATTGTCGTATCACTTATTTTTTGGCCTCTTATCTTATTAAATTAGTAATTTCGGCAAATAAGCTCCTTATTGCTAACTATGAAAATGTATTTTGTACATTGTACTCAAAATGATGATATTTTTCGCGATACAATAAGCTGATGACAATTGCTAGTTCAAATGATTACTCATATCATTTACTATTTTGTCATGATGCTACAGTATTAAAAATAATGTCTCTAGATAGACCTACGTACATGTTGTCTACTCTTAAATTATGGTGCGAGTTATATTTTAGAATAAGAAAAATAGCTTTCCACATAAGACATGCCTTACTTATTACACCTTGTTCTAGAGTGCCACAAGGTTGATGATAGAAATATACCACTTCTCACAAGACGTGTGTAGCCCTTCACGTCATGTTCTAGAGTGCCACAAGGTTGATGGTAGAAATATACCACTTCTCACAAGACGTGTGTAGCCCTTTACGTCATGTTCTAGAGTGCCACAAGGTTGATGATAGAAATATACCACTTCTCACAAGACGTGTGTAGCCCTTTACGTCATGTTCTAGAGTGCCACAAGGTTGATGATAGAAATATACCACTTCTCACAAGACGTGGGTAGCTCTTTACATTTTGTGGGTTGGAAACCCCAGGGCGTGGTGATTCCTTCCCCTAAACACTCCATCATTCTATTATTACCAACCAATCACTGGACTCCGACATAGTCGCATAACTAAAAAAAACACACGTTATTGTCACGTGAAGAACATATCATAACGGGGTCCATGACTCGAAAAACTCAAGTGACCTTTGACCTTACAATCCAGTAGGTGAGTAGGATGAGCTGTCGAATAACAAACTGGCTGTCGGAAGATATAACAGAGCTGTGCGCTATCTATTTTTCCACCCTCACCAAGTCAAGCGAGATGCACAAGTAAAATAAATGAATAGTGAAATGCAATGCGTTGTTACTTTAGAAAATAAAGGGCGGAAACAAACAGGAAAATTACCATGGATATCTGCGTGTAGGTAGAATGTTCACCAAATCCCTATTTTTCTGTGCAAACAACACATGTTTTGTTTACGTTTGCTTCTTGGCTACAGCGATCATATTACGGTAGGATGAAACACCTTTAAACAGAAGGCATGAAAACATCAACCTCTTCTACTGAGAGAGAACTGGAAAAATCACACCCTCTGTGTTCTTTACAGCCCACATTTTAGTGCTAATTAAGAACTTCTCAGTAAATTTGTTCCATTCTCTTTTATTGATTTTGGATAATCGACACCTTTCTTCTCCATTGTTTCCCTTTTGTTGAGGATTAGCAAATCATCACTTGTATAAGTAAATGGGTTTTCCATTTCTTTCATAGCCTAGAAGTTATCAGATACACACTCTTTCCACAAACTTTATTTGTTTCCCTGGTGTGTGAGCATGATGAGCGCATTCGTAGTTTTCGGGGCTAAGGCCATTAAAAAGTACTGAACGTCATTGAGAGTAAATATTAACATAGACTACATACTAATCAGCTGAATTTAACTTTTAAATTTTGTCATGAATAACAAAGATTAGGTACCTTAACATATCAGTTGTGCCTTGCTCTACAAAAAAAGTTATAAGTGCAAAGGAAAACTAAAAATTATCAGACCTTTCAAGGGTATACAAGTACAGAAATGCACCTGCAACGTGACCAGTACAGTGGTACTAACTTTACCAACAAAAAAAGTAACTGCAACAGTTACCAGCGCTGCAGCTCCAACTATGTGATCAAACTACTAGCTTTTAAGCTATTTAAAGAACAAATACGTGAAAAAGAGAAACGTTAAAGATTTTAAAAAACAAAAGAGCATGTATATTTCGGTGTATGAATGTTGTTGAAGAGAAGGGAGTATGCAAGGATAGGGAAGTGTGGAGAAAGTTAGTGAGGATGGATTATGTATGGAGTTGTTTTGTAAGCTATATGCACAGTTTCTTTCATACCCCGAAAGGGAATGGTGTGATTAGGTATGTAATACGTACAAACATCCGATAAAATAATACATTCTTATTTTACGCCGTAAATAAATTAAAAAATTAGAAAAGAATTCTTTACTTCCTTTGTGAGAATGGAGTATCTTAGTTTTAATAAAATTGTATGGAGCCCTCATGGCTTAGAGAAATATTTTTTTTACAAAAATGTTTCACCATGATGAGAGATAAAAAAGATTTAATTAGATGATTGGAGACTGAGATAAAATACAATTCAGGATACCACTGGAATCACTCGTGAATCTAACATCTTGGTTTTGATCCCCACTTACCAAGGAAACTATAGGTTTAAGTAACATCACTAGATTCTTAGGGAATTATATTCTTCTTTTATTCTTGGTTTTTATAGTGATTGTGTGAACCATTAAGAAAAAGTTATTGAACTGAGAAATCCATTTTTAGAACTAGATCTTCAGTTTTTTTGTAGATTATTTGGAACCCTTAAATTTAAAGATAACTAGTAGGTAAGTATTGTCTTAAAATAGCTTTAAAACAAGAAAATAAAAATAAAATTTGGATCGTCAAAAGTTACAGGCTGAAAAATGATTTTTACTTCCATTTTCCGATATGGTGGCTCAAAGTGCAGTCCATCGATACTAAACTGTTTAAAATTACTAATTAGTTACAAACAAGTGTGGCCAGTTTCATGATTTTACCTATAAATTGTGCAATTTTGTACTTGGTCCTCTGTATCATAGGACTATAATAAACAATTTTAGTCTACAAATTTTTAAAGCATAGATTGATCACTTTTATAAACTAAATTAAAATAAGAATATACATTAAACTTGATGAAATTTTTAAACATTTTAATTAAAATATTTTTAATTTACCTTAAGCGAGTTTGTAATAATAACTTGAAAAGTTAAATAATGATATTCACGCTTGCAAGTATTTGACTTGAAACGAATTTTACTCAGCTGAGAAATGTAATTTAAGAAATCTAGTGGGGATAAATTGACAAAAAATATATTAGGTTTTACCTCAATTTACAGTCATTCATACCTACTCATACTTTTCCATCACTTACTTTTGATATGGTAACCAAATATTAAAATGCAGTTTACTTGAACATAGGCTACCTCATTTAGGCTACATAGCTTTAACTATTTGCTAATATAATGTGATGAGTACCAAGGCATGTAATTGATTTTCAAATTTTGTAGCAAAAAAACTACCATCTAAAAAAAACAAAAAACAGAGGCAATTCTCTTAAATAAGAGCCTATTATTTACTCAGATAAATTGACAGTAATTATATAGTAACACAATAGGGCTCGTGTAAAACTACTTATATTATAGTTTTCTAGCGAAAGCCAGGTACCTTACTGTACTTAGTTTTTAGACATATGCTCACAGTACATATTATTTTAAAAAGCAAGTCATACAAAACCACATCACAATATAAAAGGATATTTCTTTCAGTATTTATTTGTATCAATTGTTTCATTAATATTCTACTCTATTTAAAATCAAATAATAACCACACGTCTCCATTTCACAGATAGGTTATTATGTATATTTATTTCTTGCAATAAAATAGATTCCATTTGGAAGCACTTTACAAAAGGAAAAAAAAAGAACTCCAGACAATTCATTTTACCATAAGATTAAAATAAACGTTTCTACTTAACTTTTTTTTTTTTTTTTGACAAAAGTTTTGGCACATTACCAAACAAACTGTTCACGGAAGCCATTAAAGTTTTTGTGGTTGTTCTTGTTGTAAATAGGAAATATTTTATTCTTAGAAGGTGTGGGCTGCTCTCTGAAGTGTGTGAAAGCAGATAACTTCACATTACAGCTCGATGGCTTCAGGCCCTTTCCAAGAAATGCCCATCCGTAGCATATTGTAGAACTGCGTCACTCCATATAGAGATATGATCTGAAATAATATTACAGTTAAGAACCAAACTTTTGATTTAAATGTTAATTTTAACAAAGGAAGGAATCATAAAAAAATAATTAAAATCAAAATGTAATCATTGATGAATAAAAAATTGAATGTTATTTTTAAACTAGAGAATAATAGGACTCAAATGTAAGATTAAATTAGTATATAATTGTTTCCGACATGTAGACATACAAAATAAAACAATATAAATAATTTATATTAAATCTGTTCTTTAAGGAAATTGAATTAATTTGTTATCAACTTATGCCTTGGTAAACTTTAGAAGATTTTTTTGTTTTATAGTTGCCTTTATAGAAACTAGTCAATCTTCATAAAGGTAATATTCGTATTTAATGTAAAATTATAGTTTTCACATCCAAATATAAAACCTACTTCAAATAAATAAAATGCCCTAAAAGAGATTTTTAATTTTCTAATCCTTCCACTATATCTACCATTTAATTAGATTTATTAAAATAAGCATAAACACAACAAACTTTATTTAATGCGTATATAAATCTTACTTAATAACATGCGATGATAATATTACTTGTAATTTCAACAATTTTAGCTGGAAATATAAAATGGTCTAGAAATGAACAAGAAAAGTTTATTGACTGATCACAAAATATATTTGTATTTGGTCAGAACAAGTATAGATCCTATTAATCTTTTAAGAACTCCTAAATATTATTTATTTTCTAAAGCATTATTTTAGTGAACAATATTTGTATGTGTTTAGTATAGTAAATCATTTGTAGGCTAATCCAAATTATTTATTCTATGTTATGTTACAAATATGACACAGAATTCCTAGTAGCCACAACCTGTCGTGTGTATCTAAATAATCTTATTATAATAGCCTACATCCCTCAGTGCTAGCACTTTTAGCAGCTCTTTCGGGTTTGACTCCCGTGTCCAAGTGTCATTTTTCAATTTTCAGAATATTACTTCCGTTTTTACTCTCCAACCACCATGGGAATAGCACTACTGGGAATCCCTCACAACAGTTCACTGTAACTATCTAATCACCAGAATATGTGTCACTACTGACAATCTATCCCAACTATCTAATCAGCATAGTGTGTATCACTACCATTAATCTAGCTTTTATAAATCACTAGGTGACCTGGTGATCTAGGGGTAAAGTGTCGGACTTCTATGCTGGCGGCCGGGGTTCAATCCTCGGTCCCGGCAAAGATTTATCTGATTACCAAACCCTTCCTTCACCTCTGAAAAGACATCTTGTGAATGTGAGGAATGCCAGGCCTCCACCGTGATTCGGATTCCACGTTAAACTGTAGGTCCTCCATTTCATCTCACAATCACCCTACCATTACACATTAGCGTAAGTGCGTATAACCCGAACGGGTAGTAAGACGCGGTGCTAATAGTAATAATAATAGTATAAATCACTACACCTTTACTAAACTCTTATTCTATCATTATTAATTATTACTATCAAATTTTTAATATGTTTTATACCTATTCCAATTATATTAAGACAGTCAACCCATATTCTTTTCACCGGAATAAAGAATTCAAGAGTTATTATGACAAAATTAAATATTTTGTTTTTCCCTTTTAATAGATTATCCCCATAAAAAAATGCTATTTTGATAAAAATATTTTTGGTATAGAAATAATTTCACAAATAAAATAAAAAAAACTTTTCTAAAGCCTCTTTATGTACGTTTCTTGTGTCATGTCGATTCAACACTTATTTAAAAATTTCTAAGAGTGTAATTCATGCGCGGAACAGATTACATAACTATTTTTAATTATTAGAATTATGAAACCTATTTTACATTCTCAAAAACACTAAAATTTAGCAATTTTTTTAGCAAATATATATATATATATATATATATATAATATATTAGCTGTTGCCGCGAATTCGTTAGCTTTTTCCACTCGCGCGCTATCTTTTGTAGATCCGGAAACTGAAGGTAAAATTACTTAAGTTATTTAAAAAAAATCCGGCCTTATTCCTTGTCTACATCATAAAGGGGGCCTCTGTGCAAAATTTCAGCTTTTTAGGTCCAAGGGTTTTGGGCTGGCGTTGATGAGTCAGTCCGTGAGTTAGGACTTTTATTTTTATTATATAGATTTTAAAACTCCCCGAATTAGAATAACAACGATAGACTGACACAAAGTGTGAAAAACTTAATACAATTGATATAGATAAAAAAAAATTTCTAAGATCAGAGTCAAGTGAGTTTAATTGCTCATCTAATTCATCTTTTTGACCTTAACACAAACAGCTAGAACAACATTTGTTACAATTTTATTAATCAGACTTGGATGAAACATTTTGAGGAGTTATAAGAAGGGTATCTGTTTAAAATGATGGTTTTTCCTATAGCTCCCTGGTTTAACTTGGGTCTTTTCTACGCTTTTTCCGGTTGTTCGATGGTTCTAGAAGTAGCCCTTTATCCCCCCCCTCTCAGCAAATACAGCCTAATAAAGAGCCACAGGGGACATCCAATCGGAAGCAATGTAAAACAAGTGTTCTCACCCCCAAGAGCTGTTTTTCCCCACAACCCCAATGACCGCGCCACGTTCCCGATCAATAGCGCAAATACATTATCGCGGACTTTCTTTACAAGAGTTTCAAACTGAAACACATCAGGGGGATAAGAATGGGGTATCCATCTAGTACTATACCTCACGATCAGTACAAAGTACGGGGGAATAGCAGTGCTTAGTTTAAATGAAGTACTGTACTTCGCACTAAATTAGAAAGGTCACAACATTTTAAAGTTTTCAAAATTATATTAAAACTTGGGCCGGATTTATTGCTGTGGACCCCAGGAATGTAAAAAAAAATATTGTAGGCCCCAACATTTAAAACAAATAACATTAAAGCCCGTCAACTTTTCGACAGAATAATTATTCTTTCCAAAATGTTTTTAAGCGCAATGTTTAATAATAATATTTAAATAAGGAAAAATTGTAATCAAAAATTATATTTTCTTTTAAAAACAAACATTTTGGTTATACTAAGTAGACGGAAATCTCCCAAATTTCAGGGCGGAAGTTGATGACGTCATAGCTCCCCCTCCCCCCATTTCCTCCCCCTCCCGTGTTCAGGGGGTCCCTCCCTCCCCCCCTCTGATGATCCAGAGGAGACGGTGGTTGGGGGGAAAGGGGAGTAATGATTGGTTTCGGAAGTCCCCCCCACCCCTTTCCCTCGACGGGTTCTCGGATTTCCCCCCCTCTCTCTCCCCCTCTCTCGGAAGGCTGTTATGTTTCAGAACGGGAAATGCCCCCCCTCACCCCTTTCCCCCGGGGAGGTACCTTCCTTGGGCTGGGGTTCTCCCCTCTCTCACACTCCTACTAGGGCAGAATTTTTTTTTGTAAGATAATGTTTTTTTTTTTCCATCCCCCCCTCCAAGCAATGAGGCTTCTCTTCAGGAAGAATGTTTTTACCAGGGGACATTTCGCGAATGAAAAACTTTTTTCGGAAGATGTCATGTTTGTTTTTCCCCTCCTCTACCAAGCAAAGAGGCTACATTCCAGGAATAATGTTTTTTACCTACTCTCATCATGGTACATTCACGAAAAAAAAACCTTTTTTTTTGGAAGATATTGGTTTTGTTTTCCCATCCTCCCACCATGCAAAAAGAGGTTTACACTTCCGGAATAATTTTTTTTTTATACTCTCATCATGGTACATTTCACGAATAAACCTTTTTTTTTTCGGAAAAAGGTGTTTTGTTTTTCATCCTCTCACCGAGCAAAATGAGGCTACACTTCCAGGAATAATTTTTTTACATACTCTCATCATTGTACATTCATGAATAAACCTTTTTTCGGAAAATGGTGTGTTTTTTTTCCCCATCCTCCCACCATCAAATGAGGTTTTTACTTCCAGGAATAATGTTTTTTTCATACTCTCATCATGGTACATTCATGATAAAACCCTTTTTTTTTTTGGAAAATGGTGTTTTGTTTTTTTTCCATCCTCCCACCAAGCAAATGAGGTACACTTCCAGAATAATGTTTTTTTCATACTCCCCATCATGGTACTTCATGAATAAAAACTTTTTTCGGGAAAATGGTTGTTTTTTTCTCATCCTCCCACCAAGCAAATGGGGTACACTTCTGGGAAAAGAATTTTTTTTTTTCATACTTCTTTCACGGGTCCATTCACGAAAAAAAACTTTTTTCGGAAAATGATGTTTTGTTTTTCCATCCTCCCCCCCATGCAAATGGGGTTTTTCATTTTTCCCCAGGAATAATTTTTTTTTTCATACTCCATCATGGTACATTCACGAAAAAACCTTTTTTTAAAAAACATACGGATGATGTTTGTGTTTTTTTTCCTCACCTCCCACCAAGCAAATGAGGCACATTTCCGGGAAAGAATTTTTTTAAATCAGGGGTTCTTTAACGGAATAAAATTTTTTTCGGAAAAATGATGTGTTTTTTTTTTTCCCCCTACCCCCCAAAGGGCAAATGAGGCTACATTCCGGGAAGAATGGTTTTTTTTAACTTACCTCATCATGGTCCCTTCACGAAAAAACCCCTTTTGGTTTCAAAACATTCGGAAGTGATGGGTTTTTTTTTTAAATCCTCTCCCCAAAAAAACAAAAAAGGCAAACCAACTTCCAGGAAGAATGTTTTTTACATATTTCTCTCCATGGTACATTCACGAAAAAAAAACCTTTTTTTCAAACATATGGGGAAGTTTAAATGTTTTTTTGGTTTTTCCCTTTCCCAACCCCAAAGAAAAATGAGTTTACACTTTAAGAAAAAAATTTTTTTACTTACTCCCATCTTGGTAAAATTCATTTTTAAAAATTTTTTTTTGGGGAAGAGGGAAGTTTTTGTTTTTCCATCCTCCCTCCAAAGAAAAATGGGGCTACACTACCAGGAAAATGTTTTTTACATCCCTCTCATCATGGTACATTCAGGGAAAAAAAACCCTTTGTTTAAAAACCAAAATCGGAAGATGATGTTTTGTTTTTCCACCCCTTCCCCAACAATAAAGGCTACATTTTCCGGGGAAGAATTTTTTTTTTACATCCCCAACCCATGGTTTCTTTCACGAAAAAAACCTTTTTTTTCAAAAAAAATGGGAAAGATATGGGGTTTGTTTTTTCCATCCTCACGCCAAGAAAAATGGGGTTACACTTTCAAAGAAAAAAAATTTTTTTTTCATACCCCCTTCAGGGTACATTCACGTTTTTAAAATTTTTTTTGGGAAAGTTGATGTGTTTTTTTTTCCCATCCTCCCCCCAAAGAAAAATGCGGTTTCATTTCCCGGGAAATTTAATTTTTTTTTCTCAGGGGTTACATTCACAAAATAAAACTTTTTTCGGAAAGATTTTGTTTTTGTTTTTTTTCCATCCCTCCGGGGGCACACCCCCAGGAATTTAATGTTTTTTCTCGGGGGTTTTTCCAAAAATTTAAAACTTTTTTCGGAAGTTGTTTGTGTTTTTTTTTCCCACCCCTTCCCCTTTGGGAAACACTTCCAAAGTTTGTTTTTAAACTCTTTGGAAACTTTTCCCCAGGGTAACACCCTAAAAACCTTTAAAAGCCCCCTGTAGAATTAAAGCATTTCCCTTGTAACTTTCCTGTAGACTTAAAGCTCCTAAAGTAAAACCCCCTTTTAAACTTTTAAACCCTTTTCCCTATGTAACAGTCGGGTAGAATTAAAGCTTCCCCCATTTTTTTAACGCCCTGTAGAATTATAGCTCTCCCTTTGTAAAAAATAAAACCGTGACTTTAAACAGCTCCTCATTTTAACCTCTGTAAACTTTAAAAGCCCCCCTCCCATGTAACACCCTTAAACACAAAAGTTTCCCCATTTAACACGCTGTAGACTTTAAAGCACCCCCCAAATTAAACCACCCTGTAAACATTAAAGTTTCCCCTATGTAACAGCCTTTTTAAGAAAATATACCCCCGCATGAAAGCACTCTTTTAAACAAAAAAGCTCTCCCATTAACCCCCTTGTAGACATTAAAGCCCCTCTTTAAAAACACCCTGTAGACTTTTAAAGCTCCTCATGTAACACCCCTTTTTAAACTTTAAAGCTTCCTATGTAACACCTGTAAACATTATAGCTCCTCATGTAAAAACCCTTTAAACATTATGCTCTCCCATGAAAACACCTGTAAAACCATTATAGCCCCTCAATTTAACATTTCTGTAAAATTAAAGCTCCCCCCCATGTAACACCCTTTTAAACTTTTAAAAGCCCCCCTTTTTGTAACACCCTGTTAAGAAATATAGCCCCTCATTTAACACTCTGTAAACTTTTAAAAGCTCCCGCGTGCACCCTGTAAACATTAAAGCTCCCCTATGAAAAACCCCCTTTTGTAACAATATAGCCCTCTTTGTAACATTTCTGGAAAAAATTAAGCTCCTCTTTAAAAACCCCTGTAAACTTTTTTAAAGCCCCCCCCCCCTATGTAAAAACCGGGGGTAAAAAAATGGGCCCCCCTCTTGTAACACTTTTTAAAAAATTAAAGCTCTCCCATGTAACACCCTGAAAGACAAAAAAACCCCTCATGTAAACCCGTAGACATTATAGCTCCTAAAGGTAACACTCTGAAAAACTTTAAAGCTCTCCTATGTAAAACCCTGTAAAATTTTTTAAAAGTTCCCCAAATTTTTCACCCGGGTAAAACCTTTAAAAAGGGGCTCCCCCCTTTAAAACACCCCGAAAGACATTTTAGCTCCTAAATGAAAACAATATTGAATAAAAATTTAAAGTGCCTAAATGTAACCCCCTTAGACTTTTTAAAGTCCTCATGTAACACCTTGCTGACTTTTATAGTTTCCCCCCCCTTGAAACACCCTGTGGACTTTTAAAAGCCCTCCTTTAAAACATCCTTTAAAAAATTAAACCCCCCCCAAAGGGTAACACCCTGGAAAACTTTAAACCCTCCCCCCAGGGTAAAAACCCGTAAACTTTATAGCTCCCCTTTGGACACCAGGGCAGCCCTTTTAAAGCCCCCTATGTAACACCCCGAAATTTTTTAAAGCGCCCCCAAGAAAAACCCCTTTTTAAGAAAATAAACCCTCATGAAACACTCTGAAAACTTTAAAAAGTTTCCCCCATGTAACACCCCTTAAACTTTAAAAAGCCCCCCTATGTAACCCCTGTAGACAATATACCCCTCATTTTTTAACACTCTTTTAAACATTATAGCTCCTCTTTTAAAAACCCCCTTGTAAAACATTAAAGCTCCCTATGTAACACCCTTTTAGACATTAAAGGCTCCCCATGTAACCCCCCCCGTAAACATTTAAAGGGCCCTAAATTAACACCTGTAGACTTTAAAAGCCCCTCATTTAACACCCTGTAGCATTATACCCCTTCTTGTAACACTTTTGTAAACATTAAAGTTTCCCTATGAAAACCCCACCAATTTTTTTACGCCCCTCTTGTAACACTCGGGTAAAATTTTTAAAGCTCCCCCATGTAACCCAGGTAAATCAAAAGCTCCCCCATTTAAACGTTTGTAAAATTAAAGCCCCCCCCTTTGAAACCACCCTGAAAGACAATATACCCCCTCTTTGTAACACTCGGTAAAACATTATAGCTCCTAAAGTAACCCCTTTGTAAACATTAAAGCCCCCCTATGAAACCACCCTGTAGAAAATTACCCCCCCTCTTTGTAACACCCCGGTAAAATTAAAGCTCCCCCTTGAAACCCAACCCTGAGAAAAAATTAAAGCCCCCATGTAACACCCTGTAGAAAATAAAAGTCCCTAAATGAAACCACTCTGAAAACATTAAACCCTTCCTATGTAAAAACCCTTTAAACATTAAAGTCCCCATTAAAAACCCTTTTGGGACTTAAAAGCTCTCCCATGTAACACCCCGGGAAGACATCATAGCTCCTCATTTTCCCTCCTGAAAAATTTTAAAGCTGCCCCCATGTAACACCCTGTAAATTAAGCCCCCCAAAAGAACCCCTTTGCGACATTATACCCCCCTTTGGTAACCCCCCTTGGGAAACATAAAGCCCTCCAGTTTTTCCTGTAAACATTAAAGCCCCCCCTTTTAACCCCCGGGGGAAAAAATTTTTAAAGCTCCCCCCCCATGTAACACCCTGTAAACATTTTAGCTCCCCTATTTAAAACCATGCAGCCTTAAACCCCCCCAAGGGAAACACTCCGAAAACTTTAAAGCCCTCCCCATTTTAAAAACCCTGCACTTTTAAAGCTCCTCCTATGTAACCCCCCCGGGTGGGACAATTTTCCCCCCCCCTATGAAACACTCTGGAAAAAACATTATGTTTCCTCTTGTAAAACCCTGTAAAAATTTATTCTCCCATGTAACACGTTTTGAAAGCATTATTGCCCCTCTTTTAAACCCCCTTTAGAAAATATAGCACCCTAGTAACACTCTGAAACTTTTAAAAGGCTCCCCTATGTAACACCCTGTAGATTTTTATACCCCCTTCATTTTAACACTCTGTAAACTTTTTAAAAAGCCCCCCGCCGTAACACCCTTAAAAATTTAAAAAGCCCCCCAAAGTAACACCCTGTGACAATAAAAAACCCCTCATGAAACATTCTGAAAAACATTTAAAGCACCCCTGAGTACGCTCGCATCATGCGCAAATAAATTCAATTTTTTTCACGCAAAATAAATGGGACAGGGCACCCCTAAAGAAAACGGCTGTTTTTCCCCATAAATCGCGTATATCTGACCCCTCCCGGGGTTCACTCTCGTCGCCAAATGATGGCCTAAGAAATCCCTGAGTATGCTCGCATCAACTGAAAACGGGCTAACCGTTAGGCCCCCGGGGTTGAAAACCCCCGACTGTAGGAAAACAGATTAGCTCCTGATCAACTTTTGCTCAGTTTTCAAATTTCCGGGAACCGTTCTTGAGAGGACCAAACCAAAGACCGTACTCTGGAGATTTCGTACCAGACTGTACCCCGAGAGGCTCGTAAAAAAAACTGTATCGGGAAGGCTCTTCCCAAAGACGGGTACTCTGAGAGGTCCGAAACCAGACTGTCTCTGAGGGGTTTTCAGTTTTTAACCCCGGGAATGTCCCCCTTTTATGTCTTTTGAAACCAGATTTGTAACTAAAACCTCTTTTTTATTGTAGCAAAAAGGTTCGAGGTTGAAAACCAGGTACCCCCCGTATTAGTGTAGAAAGAGGCCCCGGGGTTTTGTAACCCCCCCCCCGCTGGGGCCCATCCTTTTTACCTGAGCGATTTTTTTGTACCAGTTTTCCCCGGGGGTTTCAACCCTGGTACTTTTAAACCCAATGATAAATGTAAAAAAACCCGAGCAAAAGGTTTTTTTCCCAAAATTTACGTCCGGGGTAAAGATTCAAAACCCTCGTTACTGTCAAAAGTATTTTTTCTCTCAATACGTCCGGGGGCGGGTTTCAAACCCTTTGGTATGGGAAAAAAATGATGATGTAAAAACCCCGAGCAAAAAGGTTTTTTTCTCTCAATACGCCCCAGTCAGATTCAAAACCTCGTTACGCCCGAAAGTATTTTTTTCTTAATCCCTCCGAATCAAAATTTCAAACCCCTTGGTAACGTTAAACCATGAGGATGTAAAAAAACCCGAGCAAAAAGGGTTTTTTTTTTCTCCCCTTACGTCCAAAGTCAGATTCGAACCTGGGTTAATTGTCGAAAGTATTTTTTCTCTAAATACGTCCGAGCCAAATTCGAAGGGTCGGGTATCTTTAAAAACCATGTTAATGTAAATAAACCCAGCGGAAAGGTTTTTTTTTCTCAAAAACGTTTGGTCGGGATTCGAACCCGTTATTTGCCCAAAGATTTTTTCTCTCAATCGTCCGATTTCCAAAATTCAAAACCGGGTACCCTTTTAAAACCATGATGATGTAAAAAAACCCGAGGGGAAAAGGTTTTTTTCTTTCAATACTTTTGGGGTCAATTCGAACCTCGTTACTTTTCAAAAGTATTTTTTTTTTCCCCAATACGTCCGAAGGTCAATTCAAACCCCTTTGGTATCAAAAAAACCATGATGATGTAAAAAACCCGGGACAAAGGGTTTTTTTTCTCCTCAATAGGGTTTGAGTCAGATTCAAACCCCTCAGTATCTTATTTTATTTTTCCTTAAAACCAATGGTCACAAAGCAGGACGCGTCACAAAGGGGTTTAAAAAACCTTTCACTTTTTTTCCCCCCTCTCTAAAGGAAAGGGGTGGGGGGAGAGGGTTCGGGTTATCTTCCCCTTTTGGGGTTGATGTGCCCGGGGGGGGCCCCCGAGGTGGGGGACCCGGACGGTAAACTCGGGAGCGGGAAACCAAATTAATGGATTTTTACCCCTCCCCCTAAACACTTAATTGTTTGACTTTTTAAAAAAACCCTCCCCACCCTCTTAAAACCTAAAAATTTCCTTCATCATTTTTCCCAAACCCATGTCTATTTAAAAAGACATTTGGGATAAGGGGTTTGATTTGCAATACATTAAAAATTCGAGGTAAAAAAATTTAAGAGTTTTTTTAAATTTGTACATCACTGTTACAAAAAAAAATCAATCTGTTTAAAACCCGTTAGTTTTGCAATACTTTTGAAATGCCGATTTAAAAAATTTTTAAAGATTTTTTTAATTTGTAACAATCACTTGCTTCCCTTTGGTATAAAGTTTTTTAAAACCCTTTTCCTGGAATAAAAATTTAACCCCCTTTTAAACAAAAAATTGAACAAATTTGCTTTCGTTTTGCTCTTTTAAATTAAACCCAAGTGGCTAAAATGTTTTGACCAATTTTTGGCAGCCTAAAAGTTAAATAAAATTTTTAACTTTTAGATTTTGAATACTTTTAAAATGCCGAAGAAAAAAAATTTAAGTTTTTTTTTTTAATTCATCATTTGGGTTTTACAATGGATAAAGTTTTTATTAAATCATTTGGGGGGAATACAAATTATTTCCTTAAAACATTGAACATTAATTTTTCATAAATTTGGCTTAAAAAGGAATAAAGATTTTTTAAATCTTTTTCCTGAAACAAATTTTTCCCTTTAAAAAAATTGAACATCACTTGCACAGTTTAGCTTTTTTTTAAAATTGCCCAAAAGCGGGCCCAAAAATGTTTTGCCCAATGTTGGCAGCCTCAAAAAATTTTTAAATACAGTTTAAAGGGGTTTTTTAAAATTTGCAATACTTTGAAATCCCCAAAGTCAAAAATTTAAGAAATTTTTAAATTTGTCATCACTTTTGGGGTTTTAATCTTTTCCCGGGAAAATACCCCTTTTAAATCCAAAAACCTTTTAATAACCTTTTAACGGGAAAAAAGAAAATTAAAATTTTTAAAAAATTAAAAAAATCTTTTCCCGGGAATTTTAAAAAATTAAACTTTTTTAAAAAAAAAAAACAATGTATTTCCCTTTTTGGTTAAGAAAATATATCAAAAAACAAAAGGGTGTAATTTTTTGGAAATTTAATTGAAATTTTGAGGGCCCCAAAAATTTTAAAGAAAATTTTTTTAAAATTGTACATCCCTTCCCTTACAAGGGTAAAGATTTTTAAAATTTAAATTTCCTGGAATCCCAATTTTTTCCCTTAAAACTTTGAACATCACTTGCATCAATTACTCTTTTAAAATTTGACCAAAGCTGGTTTAAATTTTTTTGCCCAATGTTGACAGCCTAAAAATTTTTAAATTTACATTTTAAAGCCCCTTAGATTTGAAATTTAACATTAAAAAGCCAAAGGGTAAAAAATTTAAGAGTTTTTTAAATTTTGTAAAAACATTTCCCTTAAAAAAAAGATCAATTGTTTAAAAACGTTAAAAAATTTGCAAAAATTGAAAATGTGAGGTCAAAAAATTTTAAGAGTTTTTTTTAATTGACATCATTGCTTAAAATTAGAATAAAATTTTTAAATCATTTCCTGGAATAAAAATTTAATTTTTTAAAACTTTTGTACGTAAATTTTGGTTTCAGTTTTACCCTTTTTTCAAATTACCAAGTTTGGCAAAAAGGGTTTGATAAATTGTTGACCCCCTTTAAAAAGTTAAATAAAATTTAAGCTTTAGATTTGAAATACATTAAAAAATTCCGGGAAAGTAAAAATTTTAAAGAGATTTTTTAATTTTTTTACATCACTTGCTTAAAAAAAAAGATCAATCTGATTAAACGTTAGATTTGAAATTTTAAAATTAAAATTGCTGAGGTAAAAAAATTTTAAGATTTTTTTTAATTTTGTACATCATTGCTTCATGGTTTTTAAAAGATAAAAAAATTTTTCCCCTGGAATACAAAAAATTCCTTAAAACTTTTGAACTTCCCCTTGCTTAGTTTAGCCTTTTAAATTGACCAAGTGGCTCAAAATTTTTTTGCCCAAAATTTTTAAACCAGCCTAAAAAAGTTAAAAACCAAAAAAAGCGTTAGTTTTGCAATACATTGAAATACAAAATTTCAAAAAAAAAAGGGGGGTTTTTTAATTTTGTACATCACCCCGTGGTTTTTAAAATTTCTTTTCCCGGGGGAAATGGGCTTTATCAAAATTTTAAAGCTAACCTAAGGGGGAAAGCAAATTTTAAAATTTAATTAAAAAATTTCCGGAATACAAATTAACTTTTTTTAAAAAAAACACATTGTACTTCATTTGGTTCGGGAAAAATATCTCAAAAAACATTAAGGTGAATGGGATTTGAAATTTCTTTAAAATTTTGCCGAGGCCAAAAAAATTTAAAGGGAAAAATTTTTTTAATTTTTGTTGGCATCGCTTTAGGGTTTTATTAAATATTTCCGGGAATAAAAATTTAAGCTCTTTTAAAAAAAATTGTACATCCCCTCGAAAAAAAAGTTTTAGTTTCTTTAAAATTGACTAACCCGGGAAAAAAAATTTTTTTGCCAATTTGAAAGCCAAAAAGTTAAATACTGTTATAAATAATAATTTTGGGCAATCTTTCAAAAATATAAAATTATCATAATTTTTCAAAAATTTAAAATTCACTTAGAAAAACCTACTTTTTATCAGGGTTCTTTAATATTTTTTTATTTATACTGCCTGTTCTCCCCCCTAAATTTGTCCGCCCTTTTAAAAAAGTCCCCGCTTGATCAAATTTTAACCAAATTCTTTTTAAATTACTCGTACTTTTTCCCGAAACCCACGGAGAAAATAGAAACAGAATGTTTTGGACACTTGCCCAAACCTTTTTCGTTTTTTAATTTTAAACTAGATAAGGACACCGATTTTTAACCTAGCTCGCGAAAGTTATATTTATTTTCGGTAATGACACTTTGTAACCATTTCATTTTTCCCCGCCCCCTTTAATTTTGGATTGTCGGGGGTGTTGTGTACCGCTCTAAAATGGGGCGAAGTTTAGAGTACTGTTTTCTTTTCCCCCCCGTTCCCAAAATAAACCCCTGATAATATTGAGTTAGATAACTTAAAGTTCCCCAAGCTTGAAGTCGAGAGGTTTCAATCTTGAAGGCGGAAGAAACTTGTATTGATCTCCTCGAAGGGGTCGAAATTTTAAAACAACCCCCAAAATCTTTGAAGAAATTTTTTCTATTTCTTCACTCGATTAACCTTGCTTTTCAACAACATGGTGAAAACCCCCTTACTGTTTGCTGAGGGTATTTTTCCCCTAGAATGTAGATAGTAATTTAAAGATTATCTAAAAAACTTACTTTTTTATATAAGGAGTCAGCGGGGTGCTCGGGGAAAATTTTAACCCAAAGTAAACCCCAAACCTGTACGGGGTTTCAGAGGAAGGGGGCGGAAAATTTATGACCCTTTTTAAAAAAATCTCAGCCAATGTCTTGTACTTTTCCCCGGGACGTAATACCCCGAGCCCCGGAAAAAACTCCCCAGTGAGGGAGACTCAAACCCGGGGCATGGTCTCGAGTGTGCCATGTCGAATCTGACCCGAAACTTTGTTTTTATAAAACGAACGGTTTTGGGAAAAATTTTTTGAAGGGGTGATTGTTGAGAATCCTCCAAATAAAGGGCCCAAACTAATTCTTTTATCAGGGATTCCCGGCCGGGAAAGGGGCGTGGGAGGGGAAAAATCTGCTGAAGCTTTGTTTTAGGGGAAAAATGGTGGAACAAATTTTTAGAAAAGACGATTGTTGGAGTCCTCCCAAAAGGTTTTTAAGCTTTATTCCTTCATCAGTACCCAGCTCAAAAAGGTCGTGGGAGAGAAAAAACCCTACATGTTCCCCCTCTTTCATCGAACATTAAGATTTTCCCCCCTTTTCCCCCAAAGAGGGTTTCCCCTCCCCCTCACGGTTTAAAACCCCCTTCCCAAAAAAATAAACGTATTCGGCCGCCCCCCTTTTGAGGCATTTTGTGGAAAATTTAAAAAAAACAACAAAAATTTGCGTATTGGGTTTTTCGTCTTTTTTTAAAACACCCAAAATTTTTCTAGTAACCCTACTAAAAAGCATATTTTTTAAAGCCTAACATAAACCTGTTTTTTTTATCCAAGTTTTTTCTTGGGGGCATTAATCAAAAATCTATTTAAACAGAAAAATTTTTTTCCCAAAATTTGCTTTTTTTTTTTAAGCGCTAACCCTTTAAACAATTTTGTAGATCTGCCGTTTATTTTTAGTAGATGTCAAGCGTCTGCTTATAAATAAGATCAAAAAGTTTTCCCCGGTTAGTAAAATCAGATGTTTGGTATAGCAGATCCTTTGGTTGTTTTCCTGGTAAATTTTATCAGATTTTTGTTTGGAAAAATTTAGGATTTATCCTTTGTAATTAAAAACATTCGCATCTTTTTTTTCAAGTCTTTTTTTTGCGGCATTAAAACAAAAAAAATTTTTTAAAAAGATTCATTCTAAAAATTTGCTTTTTTTTTAAGCGTTAAAATTAAACAATTTGTTTTTATCGCTGTTGTTTTTTTTAACAAAGCGGTTTTTTAAAAAGATCTTCCCGTTGGGTTTGGAAGTTTTTGGTTTATTTTTTTGGGTATAGTAGGAAATCAGACCCTGGCAGACCCTTTTTTAGTGGAAGGGGTTTTTTCCTTTTTGTCCGGACCCCCATTTTCCCCATCCCTCGTTTTTTTTTCCCGGTGTGCTTTAATTCCCTGGGGAGTCCCCCTCCCGTTCCCCATTCGGGGCCAAATCCAGCTTTTCGTTCGAGAGAGGAATTAAGGGAAAAGGGGGGGGGGGCAGTCCTCATTTTTGGGGGGGGGTTTCAAACCTTTTGCTCGGGTTTAAATTTCATCATCTTTGGTTTTAACGATACCAGGGTTTCGAAACTCAGAAAAAAATCTTGGGACAATAAAAAATCGCTTAAATACAGACTCCCCCAGTTTGGGGGGGGGTTTCAACCTCGGACCTCTTGCTCAATTAAAACGTGGTAGCCGGGTTTTTTTTCTGGTACAATTTACATAAGGGCCATTAGGGGTTAGAAGTGAGCCCCTCGGGTAACAGCTGGTACGGGCCATCAGAGAAAGGTCCCGTACGGTCCTCTCAAGAAAGGTCAGGAAAAGAAACTGAGCATAGTTTGATCAAGGGGGCTAAACTGTTTTTTACGCGGGGGGTTTCAACCCGGGGCCCCCAAAGTGAAACCAGTTACAGTTGGTAAAAAAAAGCCCTACTCAGGGGGTTCATGTGCCCAACATTTTTTCGCATGACCCAGAGCGTACCCAGGGGTCAAATAAAATGCGCATGATGAAGGGGCAAACCGGGCTTTAGGTACCATGACCCCTCAATTTTCGTAAAAATTCCCGAGATCATTTTCGCTTTATTTCGAGGTTCTCAGGGAAAGCTATAATGTTTAAAGGTGTTTCATTAGAGGCTATATTGTTTTACAGGGTTTTTACAAGGGGAGCTTTAAAGTTTAAAAGGGGGTTACGCGGGGCTTTAAGTTTACAGAGGTTTTCATGAGGGGGTATATTGGGTTTTCAGGGGTTTCCTAGGGGAGTTTAATTTTTTCGGTTTTTACATAGGGGTGCTTTAAAAAAATCTACAGGGTGGGTTAAAATGGGGATATAATGTCTACAAAAGGGGTTTTCATGGGGGCTATAATGTTTTTCAGTGGTTTTTACATTTAGGGGCTTTTAAAAGTTTTCAGAGGGGGTTAATAGGGGGCCTTTTAAAGGGCCTTTCTGGTGTCAATTAAAGGGGGGCTTTTAAAAGTTTTCGGGTGTTACAAAAGGGGGGGCTTTAAAGTTTAAAAAGGGTGGGTTTCAAAGGGGGGTTGGGTTTAATGTTTAAGGAGGGTACA
Organism: Timema cristinae; assembly: GCA_039000515.1. Taxonomy (NCBI): domain Eukaryota; kingdom Metazoa; phylum Arthropoda; class Insecta; order Phasmatodea; family Timematidae; genus Timema; species Timema cristinae. The sequence goes on along the minus strand of JBCFYV010001939.1, from coordinate 5,275 downwards.
TGGAGGGCTTTAATGCCCCCAAGGGGGGTTAAAATGGGAGACTATAATTTCTGCATGGTGTTTTCATGAGGGCTTAAAGTTTAAAAGGGTTTTTTACTAGGGGCAGCTTTAAAGGTTTTCAGGATGTTTCATGAGGACAAAGAAGGGCTACGGAGTGTTTCATGGGGGAGCTTTAAAAGTCTACCCGGGGGGTTACATTGGGGGCTTTAATGTTACAAATGTTACATAGGAGAGCTTTAAAGTTTTTTTGGTGTTTCAAAGAGGAATATAAAAGGCTACGGGTTTACATGAGGGGCTTTTTAAAGTTACAAAGGGGTTACATGGGAAGCTTTAATGTTTACAGAGTGTTTCATGAGGGGCTTAAAATTTTCCTTTCAGGGTGTTAAAAGGGGGGCTTTAAAAGTTATTTTCAGGGTTAAAATGAGGGGCTATTTAAAGTTTACCCGAGTGTTTTCTTTTAAAGGGGCCCATATTGTCTACAGGGGGTTAAAAGGGAGCTTTAATGTTTTTCCCGGGTGTAAAGCGGGGAGCTTTTAAAGGGGGGGTTTCAAGGGTTACATGAGGGGGTTTATTGTCTACAGGGTGTTACCCAAAGGGGGGCTTTAAAAGTTTACAGGGGGTTTCCCCGGGGAGAGCTTTAATGTTTTTAAAAAGTTTTTAAAGAGGAGCTATAATGTCCACAGGTGTTACATGGGGATCTATAATGTTTAAAAGGGTGTAAAATAGGGCAAAAAATTTTTTCAGAGTTTACATGGGGGAGCTTTTAAAGTTTTTCAAAAGTTTTACATGAGGAGTATTTAAAGTCTACAGGGGGTTACATTAGGGGCTTTTAAAAGTTTCATTTTTTAAATGGGGGAGCTTTAAGGGTTTTCAGAGTGAACCCTGAGGGGCTATTTTGGCTACACTTCCGGTTACATAGGGGGATTTTTAATTTTTTTAAAAGGGTTTTTACAAGGGGGGGGGGCTTTTAAAGTCTACACGTGTTAAAAATGGGGGAACTTTTGTTTTACAAAGGGGTTACATGGGGGGGGTTTTAAAGTTTACAAAAGGGGTTTCAAAGAGGAGCTTTTAATTCTACGGTGTGTTACATGGGAGAGCTATAATTCTTTCAGGGCGTTACATGGGGGAGGGTTTAAAAGTTTTTCAGACTGTTACAAAGGAGAAACTTTTAAAGGTTTTCAGGGGGGTTACATGAGGACTTTTAAAAAAACTTTCAGGATGTTTTTAAAGGGGGAAACTTTAATGTCTACCCGGGGGCTTTAAAGTTTTTTGGGGGTTTTAGTGGGGGTGTACCATGGTAAAAAACATTCTTTTCCCGGAATTTTTGGGGCCCCGGGGAGGATGGAAAAAACAAAACATCATTCTTCCGAAAAAAGTTTTATTCGTGAAAAGTACCATGAGTAAAAACATTTTTTCCTGGAAGTGTTTGCCCCGGGGAAAGGGTGGAAAAAACAAACACAAAAAAAAAAAAAAAAAGTTTTATTCGGAATTTTTACCGAGTAAAAAAAAATTATTCCTGGGAAAAAGGGAGCGCATTTGCTTGGAGGGAGGGATGGGAAAAAAAAAAAACAAACATCTTCCGAAAAAAAAAAATTTTAAACGTGGGAAAGTACCCTGATTGGGGGATGTTTAAAAACATTCTTTTTGAAAGTGTAACCCCATTTGCTTGGCGTGAGGAAGGGAAAAAAAAACACATTTATCTTCCGAAATGTTTTGAAACAAAGGTTTTTTTTCGTGAAAAAGTACCTGATTAGGATGTAAAAAACATTTCTTCCTGGAAGGGAGCCCCATTTGCTTTGGGGAGAGGTGGAAAAAAAAAAACAAAATCATCTTCCGATTTGTTTTTTAAACAAAAGGGTTTTTTGTTGGGAAGTACCCTGATGGAAGTATTAAAAAACATTCTTTCCCGGAAGTGTAACCTCAAATTTTTCTTGGGGGGAGGGTGGAAAAAAAAAACACATTTATTTTCCGGGAAAAAATTTTTTTTCGTAATTTTAACCCGGGTAAAAACATTTTTCCTGGAAGTGTTCCTCATTTGCTTGGTGGGGAGGATGAAAAAACAACCCCATCAAATCCGATTTTTTTTGAAACAAAGGGTTTTTTCGGAATGTAAACCCTGAAAGGAGTATGAAAAAAAAAATTATTCCCTGGAAGTTTTTAACCTCCTTTGCATGGAAGGGGGGGATGGAAAAAAAAAAAAAAACAATATTTTCCGAAAAAAGTTTTTTTTTCGTGAAGTACCGTTTATTTTAGAGTATGAAAAAAAAATTTTTCCTAGAAGTGTAGCCTCTTTTTTTGGTTGGGGGGATGAGAAACAAAACAAACCCCTTTTTCCCAAAAAAAAGTTTTAAATTTATGAATGTTTTTATGATGAAGTTAAAGAAAAAAAAAATTTTTCCCCGGAAGTTTAGCCTCATTTTCTTGGTTTGGGAAAGGGTGGAAAAACCAAAAAACCATTTTCCCGGAAAAAAGGTTTTTTTCAAGAAAGTAAACCCAAAAGAGAGTATGAAAAAAAAAATTTTTCCTGGAAGTGAAAAACCCCATTTTCATGGTGGGGGGATGGGGGAAAAAAAACAACCAACCCTTTTCCCGGGGGAAAAAAGGTTTATTCATGAATTTTACATGATAAAATTTTGTAAAAACTTTTTTCCTTTGGGAAATTTTAGCCCCATTTGCTCGGTGAAAAGGGGGTGAGAAAACAAAACACAAAACCCTTTTCCGGAAAAAAAAGGGTTTATTTTGTGAAAGAAACCCTGAAGAGAGTATGGGAAAAAAATTATTCCTGGGGAAATTTAACCCCCATTTGCATTGGGGGGAGGGTGGGAAAACAAACACATCAACTTCCAAAAAAAGGGTTTTTTTCGTGAATGTACCAGATGAGAGTAGGTTAAAAAAAAAAATTTTTCCGGGGGAAATGTAGCCTCATTTTTTTTGGTAGGAGGAAGGAAAAAAAAACAAACCAAAACTTCCCCAAAAAAAGTTTCATTTTGCGAATGTACCTTTTAAAAACATTCTTCCTGGAATAGAGCCTCAAAATTTTCTTGGGGGAGGATGGAAAAAAAAAAACCCATTAAACTTACGAAAAAAAAATGGTTTGGCCCCAAATGGGGTGTGAGAGAGAGGGAGAACTCCAGCCCAAAAGGAAGGGACACTCCCCCGGGGGGAAAGGGGGGAGGGGGGGCCCTTTCCCTTCTTTAAACATGAAAAAGCCTTCCCGAATGGGGGAGGGAGAGAGGGGGGGGGAAACCCCGAGAACCCGTCGGGGAAAAGGGGTTTTTGGGGAAATTTTCCCGAACCAAACCCTACTACCCGTCCCCGCAAAACCCCCGTCTTTTCCCCTTTGGGGGATCAGAGGGGGGGGGGGAGGGACCCCTTTGGCACGCGAGACGGGAGGAAAAGGGGGGGGGGGGGAGGGGGGGGGGGTATGACCCTCCCTCAACTTCCGCCCAAAAAAGTTGAATTCCGGCCCCCTTTCTACTATGCTTTTTGTTTTTTGTAAATTTTGATAAAATAAAAATGAAAAAATTTCAAAAATTTAAAAAAAAATATTTTATAAAAATTTTTTGTTTAAAAAAAGATTAAAAAAAAATTTTTTTTAACTATACAAAAGAGAAATGTATTTTATTTTTTAACTGTTTTCGGAGACCGTGGGGCTTAAAACAAGACTGTTTAACCCTTATAATAAGTTATCAAAGAATTCGTATACTTGGACGTGTTGGGTTCACATTAAAAAAAAGTGTCGGAGGATAAATGTAAAATCGGAAAAATATAATTTTTTGAATAATTTTTTGGGGGGGAAATTTTTAAAAATCTCCGGTTTTTGGTTTTTTTTGCAAACCCTAATGTAAGACGCTACTCTTGCAGTAGAAAAAGACTGCCCAAAAACAAGGGAAAATTGGGTTTCAAAATTTTGACCGAAGTACGAGGGGGGTTTTCCCCTAAAAATCTTTCCCTTTTCCCTTCAAAACCGGGGAAGGAAATTTCCTCTAACATTTTTAAATTTTTAAAATTCCCTTTTTACATTAGGTGATTAAAAACAAAGGCCCTTAAACCGAAACGGTATAAGGGCTGGTGCAAAATGAAGTATGCAAAACCAATTCCCCAAAAAAATTCCAATTTGGGAAAAGGCATACCCAAAATTTGAAACCCCTTTTGTTTTGGGGAAATTAAAATTTTATCATTAAAGTTACAGACATTACAAAATTTTGAAAGAAAATATAAAATAAAACAATTAAAAAGTTTTTTTTTTAAAAAAAAAGCTTTAAAAAATTTCCCAAATTTTGTATTAAAGCTTCCCAAACCATATTCACATGTTTTTTTATTTTATTTATATTATATATAAATTTTATATATATAATTATTATATATAAATTTTTTATATATAATATAAAATTTTATATATTTTCTTAAAATTTTTTTTAAAAATATATAATATATATAAAAATATTCTATATTTTTAATTTTTAAAAAAAATTATAATAAATATAATTAAATTTTTATATAAAATAATATATTTTATATAATTTTATATTATTTTTTTTATATTTTATATATAATTTATAATTTTTTTATATAATAATAATATAATATTAAAATTTTTATATTTATAATTTATTAATTAATATATATAATATATATTAATTAATATATATAATATATTTAATTTAAAAAATATAATATATATTAATTTAATTTAAATTTAAAAATAAAAAATTTAAAAATATTTTAATTTAAAATATTTTTAAATTAATTTATATTAATTGATTTTTAGGTTAATATTTTAAAAATATGTTAAAAAAAAACCCAAATTGACATTAGGACCTTTTATTGGGTGAAAATTTAAAAGAAATTCAGGATCGTGTCTTGAAATAAAGTTTGGTAGAAGGAAAAAAAGCTGTAATTTTAAATTTTTTTTCCCATTGAAAATACGCCCGTTTAGCGTTTTTAAAATTTTTTTTAAAAATTTTAAGGTATTTTTCTTTACGTAAGGTATTTAAAATTTAAACCGTTAATTTTATTATTTATTAAAATTTTAAAAAAAAAAAAGACTAAAATGTAAGAATTTCAAAAGGGTATAGAATTATATTTTATTATGAAAAGGCCCAAGCTTTTGGAATAAAAAATTTGGTTTTTTACGCCCCCAAAACCCTACCTCGAGCTATCCAGTGGGCTTTTTCCCCGGGTAAAAAAAGTTCATTTTCGCCAATAAATTTTAAGGAAGGGAACCTGGAAGGGGGTTTGGGTATCATAAAGCTACTAAATGCTATCATTGGGA